>NNCF01134063.1:1582-23723 GCA_002313205.1 Laupala kohalensis | reverse complement strand
ATATATTTCACTGTCAGGAAAAAAACCGAATTCACTCGTGTCACACTAGTATCGTCAAGTATAAATAGCACGAAACTCTCAGATTTGACATTGGCGTAATTAAATTAAAGGCTCATTAAAGGCTCAAAATTAGACGTTTTAAAACCAATATGAGAGAATGTTTAAGTTGGAAATATCAGAAAGAAACTCGATTTCACACGTGCGCAACTGCATGTCGAACTGTATTTGAATTTCGGACATTAAACAAATGTAACCTGAGCATTTTCACAGTTCAAAGGAAATTAAATTTGATCTTGCATTTGTATTACAGTGCCAAGTATTCGAATGTTAAGGGAAAGACGAATTATATGACAACATTGTAATGTTGTGCTTATTCACATAGGTTTCTTTGGCTTTCCTGCTTGACAAGACTATTCAACAAACACAGAATGTTGGTCTATTTAACCAACTCAGTTTAACTCAGAAGATAGAAATGATCTGTTGACCGACGCTGATGCACTGTTAACTATTCATCATTGCCTTCATTCGTTTGACATTCACTGTACTTCTGTCCACAATGCAGCGTGATGCACTATTTCTCTCCAAGAGAATTGGCTTACAGCATTAACTTTACGGAACTAATATTCGTTTAAGCAAAAGGTTATGTTTAGTCATTAGATCTAGAAGATGTAATGTATAGGTCAACTTGTTTCTTCAAAGCAGTATTAATGAAATGTATTTTTGGATAAGTCTCATTAATTGAAACGAAATACATTATGAGCCAGTTACTTTAATACAGTTTTATTGCAACAAGATGCTCCAAAAATATTCTATTTGACACATTTATTGTTAATAAATGAAAATTATTCGTCAGGAGTTCATTTTAAACACACACAAAATAACATGTTTATTGTGAATGGTGGTGTAGTTAGAGAATAGATTAGGCAGCACTGCCGGTTTTACGACCCAGCGAATGCTGAACCTACAAGTTTTTAAGGGTTCCAAAATTGATTCAAACATTTTATTATATATTTTACCATTTATTCTTTTCCTTGATTTAAAATATTTTTTCTATCACGCAAACATTTTGAAAATGCTGAGCTTAATAAAGAAAAATATTTCAATATTGCTGGAAATTTTTAAGATAAAACAAATTTTATACATTCAAAGTAAAAAAAAGTTCAATCAAAACTATGTTTTGCAAAACTGAATTGTAATTGAAATGTTAAGAAATGTTTATTGACCCCCAATGGACAAAATTCTGAGGGCTCTCGAAAAGGCAAAAATAGATCTGTAAGCCAGTTACCTCTGGTGTTTTCTTCATTAATACAATAACAAATATTTGGGACAATAAATCATGAATTTAGTGTTAATTCAATTGTTATGATTTTTAAACACTGTACTCCGAATAATCTATAGCACGATAATAATTTGTACATGTAAAATAATTTTTTTGTGTTAAATTATGAACATATTGACATTCTATTAGTATTATAACACATAGCTAACTTTTTATCTTATCTAGGAATTTTTGCTTTAATTTTTGAATCCGCCTCTGCCTTAGGGCCCTTGATTGGAATTGATGGGATGGTCCCTTGTTTGCTTCTGGAGAGTAAATTAGTTTATTGCCCTCCACGTGGTCATGTGCTGTTTGTACTGCTTTTTTGACAATAATAATAATAAGGTACTTTTTAACCGCGGATTTGAAAGTATTCAATTTCATAATATTTTTTATATTCTTGGGCAGGGAATTATATAGAACGATTCCCGAATGATAAGGTCCTTTTTGGCAAAGAGCGGTTGACACTCTAGGGCGATGAATATTATTACTATTGCGAGTATTGTGTTCGTGAACGGGACTGTTTCGTATAAAGCAAGGGTGGCACTGCAGTAATTCGGTCTGAAGTTTAACAAACACGACTGTTTCATAAATATAAATGCAGGGAAGTGTTAAGATATTTAATTCCTTGAATAAAGGTTTACAAGAGCTTTGGGGGGTGAGATTTACAAATTATCCGAACTATCCTCGTCTGAATTCTGAAAGTTTAAATACTCTGACCGGAATTACCCCAGAAGATAATGCCATAACGTAAATGGGAGTAAACGTTCGCAAAATATACGCAACGGGAAATACGAGGTCTAACTGCGTTAACTAAGATTCGGATTGCGTAACACAATTTACTTAATTGGGAATTAAGATTGTCAACGTGACAATTCCATTTGAGGTTGTCTTGAATATGGAGACCTAAGANCAGTTTTTAATTGTGTTCCGTTTAAAGAAAGAAACCTGGGGTAAAGATTTTGTGATACTATTGTGAAATGACATAGACACTGTTTTGTCAGTGTTTACGAGACGATTTGCATGGAACCAAGTCGAAAGGTTAGACAAAACTTTTTTAGCATTGGCATGTTTACATAGTAAATTAGTGTCATCAGCGAAAAGAATCATTTTGCAATCTGATGTAGATGATGACATGTCGTTCACATTCAATAAAAAGAGTATAGGGCCGAGAATTGATCCTTGGGGTACTCCGCAAGTAAGTGGCTTTGTTTCTGAAAGACAACGCTCAAGTATTTTATTTTTAGTATAGGATATTTCTACTTGTTGATATCTATCTTTTAAATAAGAAGTTAGCCATTGATGTGGAAGTCCACGAATGCCTAAAGAATGCAATTTGGTAAGGAGAATTCCGTGATCGATGACATCGAATGCTTTGGATAAGTCAAGAAAAACACCCTGAGGATTTTCTCCACGGTCTAGAGATGTGGTAACATAGTTTAAGAAGGAAAATATGGCACTTGTAGTGGAAAAGGATTTCCTAAAACCATGTTGATCATCAGAGAGAATGTTATTTTTTGAGAAAAAAAATCTAGAAGACGCTTATAGAACAATTTTTCTAGGATTTTTGAGAAAGTGGGTAGTAGAGATATTGGTCGGTAATTTCCAATATTAAGTTTATTTCCTTTCTTGTGTAAAGGTTTCACTTTAGCTCTCTTAAATATGTTAGGAAACACCCCTTCCGAAAAAGAGTGGATGTTTCATTTCCTCTGATGCGCTAAAATATATTTAAGCGTAGAAATTATGTATTAAATTTCACTTTAAGCAAATTGCAAATCACCCAAATCTGGCAGTGTTTGGAATTAGTTTAATGTATTAACCATTGCTATACATTTTGGAGTCCAAGTTATCAAATGCTTAAGTTATGTGTATCATGCTTTATTGTGTATTCTATTGTGTTGTTATTATTAAAGAGTACAATATAATATTATAAAAGAGTTCAATAAAGTCAGTAAAATCCGCTCTCTAGACAAAAATGCTAAGAAATGTAGAAGTAGACTCAAGCTGCAGGAATTAGGTAGAACTTAAATCGTATTCTCCCAATGGTAACTTTTTACAAATATTAAATTTATCATAAAAAATGTTCACAGAACTATCATATTCCATTATACATGTGTCTTGTAATCTCATAATTTGATAAAAGTAGTTGGCAAATTCACGTGGTTTTGTAGTTCTGGGTACGGATGTAGAGAGTGTGTGGAAGTGATGTTTCCACTCTGCTAATTTGTGATTTTTAAAATCAAAATGATCCAACCTACCTAAATTTGTACTAATATAGCCTAAACACTCATCACTTTGCATTTAAAATTGTGGGAACAATTCTGTGATAAATAAATTTATTTTCAAAAAAGAAGCACAAACTGTGTATGACCATGTGGAGGACAATCAACTAATTTACTCTTCTGAAGCAAGCTAAGGACCATTCCATCAAATCTGATCAAGGGCCCTAAGGCAGAGTTGGATTTAAAAAATTTCAGTAAACTCCTAGATAAGATTAAAAATATAATAGAATATCAACAAAATTGTAATTTAACACAAAATAGAGATGATTGGTTGGCAAATTAACTGCTCTGACATGAGAGCTCTCACTCTGTCACATTCGGCACTAATTAACCCTGATTCTGGACAACTAGGCAATACTTCTTTAATAACAAGAGAAAACATTCCTAGCAATGAGTCAAACATGGCAACGAATAGTTTCTAACTCATAATTTACTAAATTCATTGGAGAATCGCAGAATTCGTGAATGTTTTTATAGTCTACTTCATCAGTTTTCAATGTAAGAGGTAGTAATCCTATGCATTCTTGATAGTTCAGTGAAGGGGGAGCTCTAAAACAAATACAAAAAAAACAGCAATTCTGAGAAATTTAAGTTATTCTGTGAAAACATGGTACCCTTAATACATCATCTCCCGATCAATACATACTAAATAAGAATGTCACAACACAATTAAGTAGAATGGAAATAGATGACAGGATATTCCAGGCTGGAAATCCAGCACATTTTAGAGTCTATTGTGAATTGTCTTATCAGTGTGATTGTACAGTGGAAATCAATTAAACATTGTTCCGTGACAACGAATGGATGTCTTCCTCTCAGAAACATGACATACCGACAGCTTCCTGTGAATCATGGAGATAACTCAATTTCAGGAAATAGGGGCTATAGGTAAATAAATAAATATTGAAGAATACTAATTGCTCAGGAATGAGCCAGAGAAGCAAAACTCGCCTCCTTGAGAACATCAATAAAAGTATAAGTGACGTACACAGAACGGAATTGTACTGTGAGTTTCTATCATGGTCCAGCTCATACTGTTCTGTGACAATTTCATAGTTCTCTGATTTCAAATGTACTTGCAAGATTAACATTATGATTAATCATTCCACAACTTACAGCAGCATTCTTTAATCTGTTAATCATACAAAAATTCAGAAAGAATCCAAACTGAACGGTGTATAAAATTTCACTCAGGAAAACTACATCTGGGCTTGACTTTTCACAAATATTGTGCTGGGCTTATAGAAGAAATGAGTCTGAGTTCCACGATTCTCTGAATGATTTGAAAGTTTCTGGTTAGATATAATCTAATCAACTGAATCGTCTGCATGTTTGAGGGTGCAGGAAATAGCAGTGTAGAGACATTTTTGAGAGTTGTAGGGTTAGAGGAGTGTCAACAATTAGACATTGTCGATCAATAATGGGGTCCATGAGGAAATTTTCCAGAAATGCTATATTGTTCCATGATCACTTTTGACTCCAAATATGCTCCATACCATGGCTTTGAGTTCACATGTCTTTTAATTTGATAATTTATTAATTTATTTTTTTATTTATGTATTTAACAAATATTTCAATTATCTTTATATATTTATACATTTATGTACTTCAATTGTACCCTACACGGCTCTACCAAGAACAAGATTTTATGAGTAGTGCAGGTTACTACGACTACGTGATATTCGGGACAAAGCATGATGTAATAGTGAATAAGGTGAAGAATATAGAACTGGATATGTGCTATCAACCAATCACAGCCCATCGAAACTTTCATTGTATTCACTTAGTTACTGTAACCAAGAGTGTAACTAGAGTCCTTGGTAGAACCTTTGTATAACTAGTGGTTTTGGATTTTCTCTGATTGGCTGACACTACACCTTACTGGTCACATGTTGAGACAAAGGCTAAAGCTGTGAGAGCTATGATAGTGTGGGACCAGTACAGAAGCAAGACTTTCTGAATTTTCTTTGAAATTGAAAATTAGTTACTTGTAACATGATAACATGTTCTGAAGGGACAAATAAGGGCAGTGAAAATGGCAAGAAAGGCTTGCGTTTATTCGATATTCCCAGAGTTGTGATAAGTGGTGTAGCCAGAATTTTAAATTTTAGGGAGCGAAAAAAAGAAGAAGAAAAAGGGGACTGATATAATGTCATTAACTAATGAAAGTGCAATGGAATTCAAGAAAAAATATGCAATTTTTATTGAGAAATTTAAAAGTTCATTATTTAATCGAAGTAATAAGGTCAAGCAGTGTGAAAAGTTTGTCTGTGTTAAACACTAGCTTGTGTTAAAACACTGTTAAAATTAAATATCTCAAGAGCATTCTCAATCATATCCCTCCCTAGGGTATCACCTGTTTTACTGACTGAATATTTGATGAGCCTATTAAGTATAGCTGACAGCTTTTCTTGCATTTGTTGATATATTTCCCTAACACGTAGTAAAAGTAAATTTTTTAAATAAAATATTTTTGAATTTTTGAGCCAAGTATGGCAACTTTTCATAAATGACTAAATTTAAGTAACAGGCTTTAATTGTTCCTATTCTCATTTTTGGTGGAGAACCTGGTTTGGTAAGCTAGGTTGTTTTTACACATTTTTTGAGACAAGAAGTCAACATTACCTCTTGAGTTATTCCTTCAAAATGTCTTCATACTTTACTCAAAATTTTGATAATTACTAACAATATTTTTATTCTTCTCCATAGAAGTGAGAGGAAATCCCAGTTAACCACGCTTGCCCGAACCTGAATCATTTATCTATTCTTCTATCTTTTATTAGTAATAACTATGCATTATCTTGGTTACCTCTTTCAAAAAAAATTAATGTTATAATGTCAACTTACTAAGCTTTGTGAACTTCATTGATGTAAATACTTTTTGGTAGTAAAATATTAATTTTATTTAGTGAATATGATAAAATTATTGGTCATGTCTACGGTTTACATGATTTGAAATTATCCCTTTTGGAAGAGCATTTGCATATAGTGCAATTTACTCAAGAGTAAATACTTGATTAATTGGAAAGAAAAACAATTTAGAATACAATTAATCAAGGTATAATTTACCAGTATGTTACGTGTTACATCAATGAGGTTTTCAAAGGGTAAATTAAAGACTGACTTTATTTACTGACTTAAATTCTATGTACTTGAAAAGTGAAATACTTCTTACAGAGTTCCATTTTAGTTTTGACTAAGCTTTAGTTTTTGCCAAAATTTTAAATAGTATTTATCTTAAATAGTATTTTTAGTATTTATCTCAAATTTAAAATATTTTGATCATGATATGTTTACTTTAATATAATATTTGTACCATATTTTTGTCTTTTTTTTTTTTTTTTTGGTTTATTTAATGAACAGTGAGTGAAATGAGATTTTTATGTAAACCATTTTGAATCAACTCAACTTCATTGCTCTGACAGTATAAAAATTACTGTGGCATGTTTGATTTTAGAAAATGCATTGTGAAACACCACTCTTAGGATCAATCTTTCTCTGCACAATTCAGATCTTTCTTTACTTTTTTCTAGAGTATTTGCATGATATAGTATCTTATAAAAGCACTTATGCATGAAGCACGCTCATAATGGTAGATTTCAAAGTAAAATTGTAATAGAACCTGTACAATGTGCTTCTGGAAATGGTGTAGAGGTAGGTTTTTAGCTGATTTCTTCTTGTACATTTTGTGCCAAATAATTTCCAGAGCTGACGCTCTGATTTTTAGTGAACTCTATTTGCTATTTTGCGGTGTATAAAAGAAACTTTGTAGTCCAGTTATATTTTTTTTTATTCATAAAATATTATTTATAATAGTGTTTATCAACATTAATTAATAATTAATATTTATTCTATATACATTATTCTGGAAAAGGTTTTACATGTACTTATACTGGATGTAGATCTATATCTTGTAATTTTAGTAATCTTTAAGAAATATGATTTTAAATAAGTCCCTTAAAAGGAAAATGAAACTTGAAATATGTATTTGATTTACAAAATGCTTTGCTGCTATATAGTTGGAGGTATTTTACTAAATTAACCCAAATTAATAGTGTGAAAATGAAATCATTCTGACCATACATGGTATCTTCAATTAATTCAGAAAACATGGTCATAAACAATTCTGACAAGTTTCGACAAAAAATTCTTACCTTTTTACTTCAGAAATCATCCCATAACATTCATATGATTTTGAAAATATCATTTAACACCAGCAATTATTATTAAGATGTGATTGAAAAATGAAATTTAAGAAGGAAAATAAAATAAATACACAAGTGTTGCTTTTTTGTAACATTTTTTGTATTCAAATTGGTTTTAAATTATAATGTTGTTGAATGTTTCAGAATAATTAACCATGTAGTCCTTTAAGCAATCAGTTGCTACATTTCAATGCCTTTCATGTAAAGATTCTAAAGCCTGAAAAATATTGATGGAAAATAACTTTAATCACATGAAATAGAACTATTATAAATTCTTAGAAATACCTAATCTTTTGATAATACATGAATCTGGGAGTCCAAAATAGATAAATGAAGACATTTTATAAGTTTTCAAAAAATAAAACTAATCCCTGTTGTAACTAATCAATTACTGCCAAACTCAGTAATTACAGGGTTTTTTAATTTACTTTGATTGATTCTGTTGCTTGCTTCCAAAGGGTAGCCATTTTTGATAGAAAATTATTTATAAATACAAACAACAACTATAAGGTATAAAGCAGTAGGTATTTTTTATGTGAGTTTTGAATAAAATGGTTTTGCCCATAAATAGTGTTTCATGAATGAAATGAACTAAATTAATAAATTTGTAAACATCATTTCAACTTGAGTATATTTTATGGAATCTTCACTGGGTAGTGAAGCACAGATCCTCTCCAGTAAATTAAAAAAAAAAAATTATATTTGGAGTTACAGTCATTTGGATTCCTCAAAAAAAATTTGTCTATTAAAATTTTTAAAGTTTTCAACAATAATGTAATTTGCAATTATGAACAATAAATCTATTAAGTTTTGTAAATACTGAATTTAAGATGAAGTACCTTGTGAGAGAACATGAAATATGCATACATTAAGAGAGAGAACGAAGCATGTATATATAAAATATGCTCTGTTGTTTACTGTGTGGTCGAAGTTACATCCACTTATGAAAATAAATTATTATCTTGAGGAATTCATCTGTAAAGTTACATACTCAAATACATTTTCTACATATTACCTCACTTATTTACTTCATACCTTTCAGTTGCGACTATGTTTTCAAGAAAATTCCCTGCAGTAGCCCAGCATTACTGATTCCCTGTTCTGCTGAAAATCTGGCGATGAAAATACACTTCATATTCAAACTTTTCTCTATTGGAATTTCAAAATTTAATAATATTATAAAGTGATTTACAAATATAGGGTTTTCATAAAATATACAACAGAAAAATACCAAGAAATATTAAAGAAAAAGAACATTTCAGAAAAATTAAATTTAATCAAGTAGGAAAATTGGTGGTATAATTAATAATATTTTTGGCTGGGAGAACATGAACTTCAAGAAATGAACTACAAATTTAGATCAGCCCAATAAAGAAAACNATTTTTTTTTTTTTTTTTTTTTTTTTGGTGGGGCTTTAGGGCTCGTCAACATTTTGAAATACTGGTGGAGAAACATTTGATGGGGTCCTCCATCATGTTGATAGAATAGGGGTTCAATTGTACTTAGCTGACAAGGGAGGTGAGGTTCCCTAAAACCACATGCTCAACCCAAAAGAATTAACTAATTTTGTAAATATTAGTATGATATACATTTTAATGTATTAGGTTGTGAAACATTTAATGTTTAATTTTGATAGAGCATAGAAAAATAAACTTAGATATAAGTGAAACTTGAGATAGGATCTGAATTAGATTGCATTTCAAATCAAAATTTTAATTTTATCCATCAAGTGTTTGATTATTATGTGCTTCTCCATATTGGAAAATATCATTTTAACTCTTGAGCCCCTTAAAAGAAATGTATTGCTATGTTTGTCTCATTCCACAGAACTCTGTCTTGCCTACAACATAAAACAGAAGTTGTATAATATTCTGTCATTTAAAATCTGTCCCTTAGACATGAATTCCGCTGTATAACTCAGATTACTTCAAAAGCAAAGTTACTTCATGTGAAATTATGTCAAGGAGGACCTGAAATGTGTACTTCTGAAAGAATTCAATACAACACCACTGCAAAATGTGTCTTGGAATTTGATTCATTCAATTCTTACACAGTGTACTTGCAATGAATCCCAACTAATTAAAAGACATTTTTGGTAAATTATTGTCAAAACAATACTGATTTGATACTCATTGCCAAGTGTTTTCCAACTATTTGTCAGTACTTTTTCATGAACAATGAATTTATACTAGAGTAAAAAAATAATTTCTCATTTGCCTTTTGGATTTATTTTTTAAGTATTATATATAGAGTATATATTTATATCGCTCCAAAAACAATTCTCTCTAATTTACCTCAAATACAACTTTTTTTAAACCCAGATACAACAGAATTGCCAAAAGGGAGTCTTTTGAAACCTCTCATCAAGCATGTTAATAATCTAATATTAATAAGAACACATTAATTTTGAGGGCAGATACAAATTGACATGAAGACAAAGTGTCCATTTTTCAGTGTATTGAGTGGAGTAGAAGAGAAGAGGTTTCTCTTCTTGTAAGACTACATCTCTTTTTTTACTTGTAAGACAAGGGAAAATCATACATCTAAAATCTGGAATATTCATAAAGTCTCTTGGCTCTTCAAAACAAATTCTGTCAACAAAATAATCATCATTGTTTAATCTAATTTTTGATGTTTTGAAATAAAATTTTTGAAAATTTAAAACAAAATTGTTGGAGAAATGAAAATTAATGGAATAGACTAAAGTCTTCATTTGCATTGAAAGTTATAAAACCTAAAAGTGAATTTTTCTGCTCATTACAAAATTCAGTTTTCAAATATTTTTTTCTAGTTTGGGAATATTTTGGAAAAATGATTGTCCTTCATCTTATTTTAGAAAAATGACTTTCCAAAATAAGAATATTTTGGAAAAATCATTTTCAAGATCTCACCTCAAAGGTTTTTTATTTTTTGGTATCCATTACAAAATATCCTTATCCAACTGAATAATTTGTGGTAATACGGGCCAGCTTTCCCAATTTCCATGATTATATAACTTTTTTACAGAACTAATATATTGAAGATGATTTATTATTATTAAATCATTGTCATTGACATACAAACCAATTAAATGTTTTTTTCACTCATTTATATTTATTTTATTGATATTCCAAACTTCAAAAATACTGTCTCACATGTACAATTTGATGTAAATATTTTCCATGCACTTCGTAGAGAAAACAGCTTTTTATGTAATACACAATTTATGCTTTCTTTTAAATACCTATTTAGTACCTATGGTCAAAATCATATGACTTAATTAATTGGGAAGATAGTTTTATGATGTATCTATGTTAGAATTAGGTTTCTTAGAAATACCTAAAATAATTGTTTACTTTACTATAAACATTTTTCCAGAATACATTTTTACAGTTATACATTTTTCTGGAAAATATAATGAATTTTAAATGTTGCCCTAAATTGTAAAAAACACATTAGCATTAACAGAAACAACTATCTGAAGGAAAGGAAAAGAATGTACGTCTTTTCAAAAATGCTTGTAATTTCGTAAATGAAACTAAAAGTGATAACAAATTTTTAGTGACATATGTATGTAAAGCAAAGGAAATTGAAAATTATGATGCTGGTGATGTACAGAGAAAGAAATTACATGTTAATTGATTAGTTTCTCGTGACAGATTTCTTTAAAAAACATTGCTACTTGTGCATAGCAGCATATTGTCCAAGTTATATATCATTATTCAATGTATTAAGAAATTTGTATATTGCTTCCCTTTATTCATATATTGAATGGTATAGTGATATTTCAATACCTATTTATTGTAGCCAAAGAAGTAGTTAAATATGTGTAAAACCATCTATCTTCCTTTTTAATTTGATGTCATGTATTTTGACCTGAACTGTAATATAAAATCTTAATTTTCTTTGATTTCACAAGTTTTTTTTTCATGTAGTATAAGATATCTTTTAATTTTATTTTATTTTTATGTATTCTTATTCATTCCTACATTTGATCTTGTTTCTTTGATTTCTCTTTAAATGATCTTATTTTTAATTTGTACCATATTTCTTTAATCTTCAATTTGTTTTCTTACAGCATTTGTTGTTCCAAATAAAGCTCAGTCAGGATAAGGTTTTTATCTTCAGAAGGTAATTTGCAAATTTTGAAAAAAGTATAAAAGGCATGGTTTCTCTTTCCATTGCAGACTTAGGAAAGTTTGGAGGGAAGTTTGGTCCATATACCACACCTTACCACAACTTCAATAATTTATTTGTCCCTTCCTCTCATCCCACTGGTCCCACAACAATAAAAGACATGCTGGGTGATGATGTCTCAGATGAAAAAATCCTTGAAAGTAATGTCAACTGTACAACTGTCACTACCAGCGAGAATACTGAAGTGATTGGATTCATATCCGAATGGATAAATGCTTACAATTTCATAACACGTAAGTAGATTTTAAAGCAATGTGGTATCACCACAACATCTTGAGAAATAAGATAACACTCTTTAAAATGCAACTCATTTTTGACAGTATTTATTAATGGTGTGGTATTTTCAGTAGTGTGTAGTCAGTAGAAAACTAGTTATTCTGTGTAATTTCTTTTGTCTTGAGACTGTTCTTTGATTAGTTTTATATGTACTATTACACTTAATTTTTCTCAAATTTTTTCTACTTGGACCTTCATCATTCATTTTACAATGTGAAAATCTCTCTTCATCACTCAACTTCATTCTTTATGTTTTACATACTGAACATTGTATTCACAAATTATTTATCATGCAGTTTCTGATAGTCTACTGAATCATAAATTTTTTGCTTATTTTCAAGTATAAAGATGTATATTTTTCAAATTGTCTTACTTTTCCAAATATTTTGAAAGTCATATACATATAAACAGTTAATAAAACAACTGAGAAACTTGCAATAGAGACATTTTTTTCATCAACAATTCAACTCTGTTGTTCAAGCTTTTATTTATGAGTATCTGTGTTTAAAATAATTGTATAGATAATTTTTCCCCTATCCGTTTTCAGAAAACAAGGAGAAGTTTTACCTGTACCTGATATTGAGTATAACAGCAGGGTTATTACTATTTCTGGGTCTTGTTATTGGACGATTACTAGTACAGAGACACAGAACGAAGAGAAATACTAAATTCCACCAGCCAGTGCCAGAGCAGACTTTACCAAATGGATTTGCTGATGACATAAGTGAAGTGGAAGCAGATATTGATCTGACAACACCAGGTGGGTGATTCTGGGTATTGGTATATGGCATTGACTGGATTGAGGAACTGCTAATCTATGAACTTGATTTTATGAATCCATAAAAGACAGAGTGTTAGTTAAGTGAATGAATTCCTGTACACAAATCAACTCTCATTCTGTTATTCATGATAAATTATGTTTTCTCATCTCAGAGTTGTTGTTGGTTGTTTTTTTTTAACACAAACAGATCAATTTTACATGAATTAAATTTACAGAAATCTCTTAAATTGCAGTGACCTAATATTTGCACCACCAGGTAACAGATTAATTATGTTATATTGAATGAAAATGGGAGATGGGACTTAAATAGGTTACTAATTTCTATGAGATCACCTCAGAGGTCTGTGGGTCTCACAAGTTTTATATCAATAGTAGACTGGGTCCAGAGGCGAAAGTGGTGGCGCAGTTGGTAGTGCATCAGCATGCTAAGCTGAAAGTCACGAGTTCAAATTTCAGTCCCCTCTCCCATTTTCATTCAACGTAACATAACTAATAAATTAAATTAGAAATTTTAAGAAAATATTCAATGAATAAATGAACTTTATTGTCAAAAAAGCAGTTGCAAACTGCATACAACCACATGGGGGGCAATAAACCAAGTTACTCTCTGGAAACAAGCAAGTGACCATCCCATTAATTCCGATCAAGGGCCCTAGGGCAGTACCAATATATAAATGAGAAATGCAAAAGTGTGTCAGTCTTGTTTGCTTCCTAATAACGGATAAACCACAGATCCAATCATGATGAAATTTGGCAAGGAGGTACTTTAGAGGTCCAGTAAGAACCTAGGATAACTGTAATTTTTTAAAAGATTTGATAAGAAAAATATAAAATGGTTTTGATGATAAATGTCAATGGAGTCAAAAGAAAAATAATCCATCCATATTTGCTTATGCTGCCTAAAGGGTGAGAGATAGGGGACAAGTATGAGTGGCAACAGTGTTTGCCTCACCGAGTTCTACAAAAAAAGTCTGCCACAGGATATGTCTATCTACAACGGTAACTTAAATTATCAAAAACATAGCTATTAAAAATAGAAATGTTAAAATACTTCAATTTAAGAGAGTAATTAAAGAAGAAGAAAGTAAATTATCAACAACTTTAGTGGGTTCTTTGTTTTCTGCATTTAATAAAGATAAAAAGAGTCTTTAATGAAATTTGGGTGAATAGTTTAGATCGTGCAGCTGCCATAGTGTCTTGCCTCCGAAGCAAAACTCATAATGATGTAAACAATCAAGTATTGTATTAAATTTGTATTATTATGTATATGTAAAATTAGGATATTGTACATAACTTTTTTTTAAATACCAGTAAGAAAAATTGTCAACCTACTATATAGATAGATTATATTTTTTTCTGAAGTACAAGGAGATTGATCTAAGAAAAGTCCTAGGCAATGTCAGGTAATCAGCAAGTTATTTACATATTTTATGGAGTCTAGAGGGTACATAATCTGATTTTTTACTGCACATGAATAATAAAAATTAAAGCCTTCAGAAGTGAAGTAAATAAAACAATATATATATGCAATAGTAACTATCAAAAATCTCCAATTTTATTCAATAATAATGTTGATATGCTAGAATGAATTTTGGTGTGATTGAGGTGAATATGATATAGTCTGTAAATGAATATCAAGGGAATTCAAGGAAGAATATTTGTACTAAAATCATAAAATATTGCGAGTAATCTACCTGAATTCTGCTTATTCAAAATGAAACATTTTGTTACCCTTAATTGAATTTAGCATATATAATGACAATTTATAAGAAGAGATCCAACAGTAAAATTGGTAATTATATTGAATATTATTTTATTCTTGCTACTTTTATACAAAAAATAAAACTTACAGAAGTTTATGATATCACTCAAATTAAATAATTTTTCTTTTATTAAATGATGAAGTGACTGCATGAAAACTTATTTATATTGATTAATTATTTTCAGAATTTAAATAATAATTTTGAATTTAAAAATTTAAGTATTGGTTATTTTGGATATTAGTTTCTTTTGTGTTTTAAATGTCAATTTAAATTAAATGAAACTCCAGATTCTAATCTTCTCTGAGGAATTTTTGACTTCTGACTTAGTTAAGAAATATTAGTATAATGATTCACATAATCGAATGAAACCAATGCCTCTGAGACCCGAGAGCAGAGTAAATTGGTCCTAAGTCCCAAAGTTTAAGTCACTTAAAAAATATATCTGGTGTGTCATATTTTCGGCTCATTGTTAGATGAAGGGCCCCACAAGCATCAATTATAGTAGATTGTTCATTGTCAAAAAAAATCAAAACATTTGTTGATACAATAATTTTGTAATTTTAAAATTATAGTAACTGAAAATATTTTAGAATTGTTTGGGTGATCTTACAAACTGTGGGTTATTAAAATATTCTGTAATTCATTTTTTCATAAAGTGTTTTTAATTTTATAAGATACTAAGTATGATAGGTGTACTAAATGTGTAAGTTGAAAAAAGTATTGAAATGTTGTCGTACTTTAATAATATATAATATCCAAAATAATAACTGATTAGGGAGGGATGGGAGGGAGAGTTGAAAGAAGGAGTTAGGGACTCCAAATTCAAAATCTTGATCCTAAATTCACTAGATGACCCTGGTCGTATTTAAGATCAAGATATTGTTATAATGGTATTCGAAAATCAAATGAAATATATTTCTTTTTCAGTTCCAATGGTTGCAGTTCATTCTCCTCCAGCAAGTGTTGCAGAAGTTGTTCGATTCAACACTGGGACCTTGAGAAGAGCACCTGGAGAGCCAGATTCCACAGCTCCGAGGAGTTTGAATCGTAGTGGGAACAGTCAGTATTATTATGGCTGACAAGGGCTTCCTGGCTCTCCAAGAGCCCAGCCAGCCCTTCCAACAAATCCTGGCAACAATAGTGGTGGCACTATATGCCCTGGTACACGTACTTACTGTTTTTAGTGCATTGTTGTGCTGTGATTCAGATGCACATGACAATTTGAACCAAGAATGTGCCACTTCCATTCCCAGTTCTTTTCCATTTATTTGGAGTTCAAGTTCTTCTGCACTCACAAATGTAAATTGGTTCTAAGAAGAAAGAGACTCCATGGAGTATTTATTTTGATGACTGACATTTAACTAGAAGAATATATAATGGTATTGTTATATATTAGTTCTCTGGCCACCATGTATGACAAGTATTTCTTTCATTTATTTCAACATTTTATTTTATTTTTAAGTTTGTTGATCAATGCAATGAATCATTTTTACAAAAAATGAGTTCATCAGAATGTAAATTATTTTATAACCAATTATCTTACTGTAAATATTATCTTCTATTAATTATTTCCCATAATTTTTGTTTGGCTAATTAGTGACCTTTTTGATTAACATTACAATTACTCCATGTATTGCCAATAAACCTTACTTACTATTCTTCTTACTTCTTTTGCGAGCATCATCATTGTAGGACCATTTTGGATATTTGTAAGAAATATTCACTTCCCTGTGTCATTAATCAGTCAAATACCGAATGAAAGAAATACATCATTGGTGGCTTTTGACATCATGAGAGTGAGTTACATTTTATCTTCAGTGTTAATGGACACTACTTTCTGTGGTGCTCAGAATGTGATCATTTACTTTCAGTGAATGAAGAGAACATTCTTGAAGAATGAATAACAGTTGCCACTTGGAAAGACACATCAGGAAATGGAAGTTTGTCTGAACATTTTACGTAGATTAATAGTGGCAACTGGTATGGAAGTGTGTGAAAATCATGTTTTGAAACAACAGAACTAGATGTATTGTCTTGAATCTCTTGTACAGTGTATTACAAAGAACAAATTTTAAAAGCTGAATGTGTAGAAATCAAGTGACATCATAATTTTAGTAAATAATCTATCATGATTTTAATCATGAAGTGTTTTCTTTATTCCAGCACATGTACTTAGATTTTTAATTCCTATTTCATTACCCCCAAAAATTTAATACTAGTATTCTATATTTGTTATTTATTGAAATTTCACTTCTATTTTATGACTCATTCATGAATAGAGTTTATTAGATATATAAAACTTGGATTTGGAAGCTGTCATTCTACTTTTTTTAAATATATATTTACTCTTCACACCTAATTTAACTATAATAATTTGGAACTGGCTACAACCCTTGATAATTTTTAACTAACTCAAAATTATGTTTGTTATTTTATGTCATAAAAGTAAAACATCATGAATTGGCCATCAAATTATGTTTGTCGTGACATTATTTTTTCTAACCTATTGGTAAGGTATATTTGTTTTCCTATATTATAATTTTATACATCCAAAACTTTCAGATTTCTCAGAAACCTTGTCATTGTTAGTTTTATTTGAACACAGATGGCATAACATGTTCTTTGAACAATTATTTTTTAAAAAACTAAGAAGAATCATTTTCCACAAAACAGTTATTAAGCTGAAAAGACTTACGTTATTTCTCTTGTAAAGTATTGTTAGTTTTGTTGGTGAAGAGAAGCAGAATTTGATATTGGGCAGTATTACTATCCCATGGAGGGCTCAGAAGTCTTCATAAAGGATATTTGATTTTATGACAATATGTAACATAGCACATTCAATTAAATAAAATATTAATTTGTCATCAAGAACTTGAAGTATGCAAAACCAAACATACATACAAGTGGAGGTCCTAACTGGGGAAATTGACTTTGGGATGGAAATTCATAGGATTGTAGTGCCTGCGAAGGGTTATCTGTCATTAATCAGTCAAATACCGAATGAAAGAAATACATCATTGGTGGCTTTTGACATCATGAGAGTGAGTTACATTTTATCTTAAGTAAGAAAGTGCAATAGTCAGCTAATTCAAAGAAAAAAGCTCTCAAAGTTTTCATTATAATTTGTACATTAAACATGAAACCTTTTTCAACAGCACAGTAACATAACCAGTTTCCATTTTAGTAATTTTAACCAAATAATTTGGTAAATAAAAATATTAATGTTCAAAGTAGAATTTTTCCTATTTGTTTTTTGTTTTAGTTCATATAAATCAGATCTATAAAATCATATAGTATCCCTATGAATAAATAAATAAATTTCTTCCTAAAACCTCAGTTACAAACTGCATATGATCACGTGGAGGACAATAATCTAATTTACTCTCCAGAAGCACCATCAGTTCTGATCAAGGGCCCTAATGCAGAGCAGATTTAACATTCCAGTATAATTCCTAACAATAAAAAAATAGTTTGGTATGTATTATAATGTTGAATATCATACCAAAAATTTTGTATTCAATAAAGCACAAGAACGTTATTTCAGAAGTACATATTATTATCATACTACAGCTTATTCAGAAAGTATTGTTTATAAATTGTAACTATTAAGTAACACTGAATTTGAGATTTATTATTTCAGTAGATGCCACTCCCAGGTAAGAGCCTTGCGAGTCTGTATAAAAAATCCACCTCTACCCAAAGGAAAACCAGAGAAAAACCTGGACCAGGATGGGAAAAATATCATAAGGGATTCTAGAAATAGAGGAGTCAATGACATTCATGTGGAGAATTATTTATGCTTCTCATCTATTCTCCTAGTCTAGAATTTTTACGTTTATTTAACAGAATACATGTCACAAGGATTGAATTTCTTAATTGTTTCATTAGACAATTTTCAAGTGTGGAGAGAACTGTGTAAGAACATCCTTTGAGATAAATGTAGAAATGTCGAGGGTAATTATTACATCATTGACAGGGGTGGAATGGGATCATCAAAAGGGTGCTGGATTAGGTGCAGGGAGAGCACCAACTACAACCCCCTTGTCTCACAAAATGTATGTATATGTATATGTCTAGATATATTAGGACAAATGTTGGCTGTATTGACTGCTGATGTTTGCATGATGGAATGATACAGGGTAACGGAAGAGGATGCAATGTTTGAATATTGGTATGTAGCAAACCTAACCCATCTTTCTATTTCATTAATTTGAAATTAATATGGTCCAAAATATAAAAAAACTACTGTAAAATTCAGTGTTATTTAATAGTTACAATTTATAAACAATACTTTCTGTGTAACCTGTTATTATATATATTTCACATCAGCGAAGCAGTAGGTTCTCATCTAGTACTTAATATGAACCTCAACTTTTATTTATTTTATTCAACATGTTCTTTTTCAAATTATTCTACTACTACTAACGTCCATTATATAAAAATAATAAATAAATAATTTAAGACTTTATTAACGATCGTAAGTTGTAAACGAGTATATATATTATGACTTATAACAAATGTTCGTTTATAATTAGGTCGTAAGTAATAAATTATTTACTTATTTTGATTATATAATGGTTAGACGGAAGAGCAGACCTTAAGGTCTGAGTCTCGCCAAAATAAAGGCGCTTTTATTATTATTGTTGTTATTATTATTATTATTATTATATAATAGTTATTAAAAGCACATTAAGGGTTTTCATTCATAATAAGGTCATAAGTCTTAAATTATTTATTTTTATTATAATTTTTTTAACATGTACTGAAGTTGACATGTTTATGTATACATCTCTGGATGAGGCTCAGACTGGACCGTGCCTGGCTATACGAATAATGCAAGGCTAGAATGTCAAATTCAGAACACCCTTCAGACCAATACGTTCAATCAACCTTTTTCTTCCTAAGTAGATTTTTTTGCAAGGATAGTATGTAAACAATTAGAAACATAAGTACACATGATCGTTTTAAACCACAAAATAGAAATAAAAACATTTTAGATGCGTATGACCTGCAAGAAGTATGTAGCATGTTTTAACTGCATTTATATAACTGTATTCTACTCTCCTATGTGTCTTCCTTTCCCATATACGTTCTCTAATATATGAATAGCCAAATTACAGACATGTATCTTATTATTTTTTTAGAAAGTTTTCCCACTTTTGAATGTCTATAACCAGTTTGTCCCCATCTAAATGTCCATAATTTTGTGTAATGGAACTGAGAGACAACTTTCTACACCGGAACAAATATTCAAGTGTTTAACTAATAGTTCAATTAGCACTGAAAATTAGCAATTTCTCCTGAGCGTCCACGCCGAATGGCCCCTGGTGTGTATTTTGTTTTTGTGTTGTCACTACCTGACAATTTGACCTACATTCAATAGATGAAATCTTATCATACTAGCACAGGTCTACAAATCTTCATCATGCAGCTAATTAAAAAGGTGCCAAAAAATGGATGGAATCATCTATGATTTGCTTGAAATGCTAAAACAGCATTCTATAATGCTCTCATCTTTGCAAAAACAAAAAAACAAAATCAAAGATACCCAGAAAAAACAGAAAACACAAATAAAAATTAAGGAATATTAAGCAGAAAATAGAAGTCTCCGGGCTGCTGGTGTTCTATAACTGCACTGAAGGATTATGAGGTGACTTAAATCTGACGTACCATTGTACGTAATACAAACCTAATGTTATTTGGGTCAATATAAATGAAACGGGTCAGGATTCTGGAGGTTAGAGGTGTGACTAAAAGGAACTAAAATAAGGATTATTAGGTAAAACAAATCAAAAAGGAATTTTTTTGAAAATTATTCCCAAATCTTTTAATTGTTTATTCGGAAAATAAATGTCCAAACTCTAAAATAATCTCAAATAATTTTTCCTTGATTCAAAAAAATGAAAAGATTTTGAAAATTTAATCACAGGTAAATTAAATTTGATGCTGATTGATTTTTTCCTTCCTAAATTATTCCCTTAAATTTACGTATTTTAAATAATGTTTTTTCAATAATGTGGGTGAATCTTTGTAGATAGACATATGCTCTCGCGGACTTTTTTGTAGAACTCTTTGAGGAGAACAATATTTCTATTCAAAGTTATCACCTATCTCTAACCGTTTAAGCGACGTAAGCGAATATACCTCCTTTTTTTTCGATTTCATCGACATTTGTGGTCAAAATTATTTTCTATCTTTCTTTTCACGCATTTTTAAAATAAAAATTAGTCTATGTTCATCCTGAATATCTTAGCTATATATTTGCCAAATTTCATCACGATCGGTTCATTGGTTTAAACGTGATTGAGTAACAAACTGACAGACACGCTTTCGCGTTACGCATTTATTAGTATGGATTATGATTTAATATCACAAGTATGTTAAAAGACGAAAAAAAGAAAAGAGTTCGAGAAATATTTTAGCCATATCTTTTTGTAATTATTCGGATAATGTATGTCCCTAACCTCTAAAAGTGACTTAAATAATTATCTAATTTTTGTCCAAAAATAAAAATATTTTCAACATTTTATTGACTAGGTAAGACACCTTGCACTCGTTCACTGGGAAGCGTCTTGATGACAGCATCATACGCCATTGTGGGGTACTCGACACGTCATGGTATGCGAGTCGTGAGTTTTCTTCTGCTTCACGAGCATCATAAGCCATAATACACATTCTATTTATTCTAATGTTACTCTAATGTATCAAAAAAGTCTTAAAAATTCATGAAACAAATCAAAAATATAAACCGCACATTTATTTTTGTGATATTTGAAAGATACGTCTCTGATGCCTTCAAATTATTTTCTGATTATAAGAGTAACTTCTTGCTTTTGTTCACAAGGAAGCGTCTTAATGACGTACGTATAAATAGACTCAGCGGTCTTATGTGCCGATTGTCCGAAGGGAAAAATGAAATTAAGTATATTTGTCTCAATCGCACATTGACATGAGTGGGGGAACTCAATTCTTATCTTTGACTACTGACAGGCTCACCATGATGTGTTGGGTACCTCACTTTGGTGGGCACAAGTCACTTTCCCTTCTTCAAGCTGTTGCCGGAGATAGGGCGATGCCAAACAGTAGCTTATATCTCATGTTATCACTGAAAACCCCCAGCTCAGACCGCTGGGTCTACTTATATGTAAACATAGAAATCTCTTAGATTGTGGTGAACCTCACCGCCAGGTAACAGATTAATCATGTTACGTCGAATGAAAATGGTAGACGGGACCGGGATTCGAACCCGGGACCTTGAGCTTTACGCGCTCATGCGCCATCCCGTTCGCTTCTCGGGTCCGTCTATCATTCTCATTCAACTTGTGAAACCCAAAGACCT
>NNCF01134060.1:0-11210 GCA_002313205.1 Laupala kohalensis | reverse complement strand
GACAAAAATGATTTCTGATTGACATCTGATCAAAATCACTACCTTAGACATCTAGTTCTCTTCCAAGTGGCCTCCGCCATGACACTCAAAGCCGCCCAAGTCATTGTCAAACTCCAATTCTCTGAAAAGCACTGAAGAATTTTATCAGAAGTATTCTATGACTGAGAGCAGTACGGAAAACACAATAATAATGACTGATTAGAGAAATATATACAATGAATTAAAAACAAGTACATATTATAACAGATATTATAAAATGAAACAAATATTGATTTGATGGAGCGGAATAAAACAAACTCTTACCGCATCACGTGACCCTTGTTGAAGAAGGAATCAAACGACAGTCTAAATGTATTATCGAGTTTTAAAGTCACAAAATAATTGTTGTCATCCGAAATATAAAAAAATCAGTGGAATGAATTATTAATAAATAAGGAATAATTTTGGTGAATATTTTCAAGTTTTGTGAATGTTTGGCAACTTGACTTCGGTCAACGCTCACAGAATACCTCAAGATGTACGAAATGACGTATGACAGCTACGTGCGATACAGAAGATATATGAAAATTAGACATTAATATCATGAAAGTGACACACTCGTCAAATAAATTATTATTATTATTATTATTATTATGCAGTCTTTTACAGAATAACTAACAGAACTAAAACTCTGTGATGCAAAACAAAAAATTAAAACAATCATTACTGAACATTGAAATCCTCCATGATATGTGTTACCTCGCGTTACGTTGGCAGAACTTAAATCTATCGCAACATCGACATTCAATGCACTTTTGCTGTTCTGTTCTTTCTGCATCGAGGAGCAACGAGGTGTAACGAATCCTATCGTAAGTTTTAGATTTCTTTGTTATTAATTTGAATTCTCGCAACAGTAATAATAGTTATTGCATATCACTTGAATTGGTACAAGTTGGCGATTCTTGTTACGTCATCAGAATCAAATTGTTGATGAATGATGATGATGATAATAATAATAATAATAATAATAATAAATTACAGATGATGCGGTGGGTGTCACAGTCCACTAGAACTGATTTTTACAATAGAAGTACTTTCGCCAACGTAGGTGGCATCTTTGAAATGCAAAAATGTGTTAAGGATGTTAAGTACAGGAATTAATTGTTTATTAATTTAATTATTAACTAATTCTTGTACTTTACATCCTTAATACATTAACAATTTAATATCATTAAATTAAAAAAACAATTAGTTAGGGTACACATTTATATTTTTTAGTATTTTTTTTAGATGCCAGCTGAGCTAGCAAAAAAGGACTTTGATTACAATAAAAACAGTACTGTAGTAGACTAGGACACATCCGTCGTTTATTCTCAGGTCTTGTGCGTAAAGGCGATTGTACGAAATGTTTCTCAGAAAATACAGCACCAAGAAATCAAGAGGAACTGACTTTCAAGGAAGGGAACTGAGAAGGAAGGAAGACGCTTTTCGAGAACCTCAGCCGAGCGCCTCGCGACCAGAGGTGAAACGCGCGAAGCTTCTCATAAGAAACATGGAGACGACCGTCTAAAATTCTACGTCAGGATTTTCTTTTCTCACCACTCGAGAGTACATCACCAGAGCGGGGGGGGAGGGGGGGAGTATAATGGTAGCGATTTTTTGGCGCTATAATCATATGCCGGTAACCATTGATTTCACTGCAACCCCTCCGATGGCGAAGGTACTAAGACGCTCCCTTTTGCCACTGACTCTCCGGGGGTTCAATTCATCACAAAAAGAAATTAATGTCGTCGTCATCGTCGTCGTCCCCAGCTCATATATGAGTGTGACGACTGAAAAGAGGCCAACCTTCCTTTCTTCCTTCCTTCCTCTATCCAGCTCCTCCTAGCATCGATAACTCTTAACTACTCCTACTAACACCTCCATACTGACAGGTTGTTGGTAAACCCTTCTACTAACAATAGCCCCTTCCACCACCCATCTCCTGCTTCCTGTCGCTCCTGCTCCATCTATAGATAGATAGGCTTCAATAGCACTAAGCACTAAGCTACGTTTCACATTCACTATAACACTGCGACGCAGAGAAAGAAAAAAAAATGGGTTCGAACAAATTTATGATGAAACATTGATGTTCGTGTTAAGAATTGTATTCACAAAATCAAATTTACATTGCCAATTATTTCTCAGTTGAAAAGTTAAAGTGAAAAAGTTTCAGATCTTTAGTCGTAGGGTGTCGGAGATCCCGTTCCAGACATTTAGCCAGACAGACAGTACCGTATGTGTGAAGGAAAGCTCTGTACGTAACTCATTTTAAAAAAAAAAGCACATTTGACTGAAATTGAAAATGAAACTTTAATTACAGACTTATTAAGTCGTTTCGACATCCATTGTACCTTTAACTTTTACTATTACTAACATCTCCTACTAACACCTCCTCGTGGTCAAAGTTGTAACCACTTATACACTAATACGCAAATGTCCCCTTCATTTGTCCTTCCTTTTTGTGAGTAACCGGACGCAGCAAATCACACAATCGAAGTATCAAAGTACTTAAGGGCATCAAAAGGTGCATCTATACGAGTTCCAATTATTGTTTCATCTTTTTCACATTTGCTTTCCGAGATAACAGTATTTACAGGTTAATTTAATTTATTTTTCAACGATGTAACTTGTCTTCTCGAATCTCGACAAAGGAAAGTCTGTTAAGCAATTAACAATAAAGAGAAATTCGTACGAAATAGTCCATTGTATAATATACTGTTCTGATGTCCTGTTAACATTGTTAAAGCTAAATATGAAACCCAATGAAATTCGTCCACAATCACAAGATACGGGGGAAAGAATTATCTGCAGTCATTTTACTCAAGTAATCGATTTCACGAACGTGGAATCATTGACCGAAACAGAAGTGAAGACTTGAATTATATAATAAATAAAAAATTACATAGAATGAGCAGGTTTAATTGCGATCACTTAAAGTGATTTGCCTGCACTTGTAGATATCATTACGCTTACGTCCAAGATTTCCACTTTGAATGATGGAAACAACACTAAAACAGTTTCCAACTGATAAACAAATTATTTGTGGAAAGAAATTTTCAATGACGAAAATAACACGTTTTAAAAAAGGAAAAGAAACTTTGAAATTACTGGCACGTAAATTTCAGTGATAAATTAGTGAGTATATAATAATAATAATAAATTTATTGTCAAAGAAGGAGATGAAAACAGTGTACGACCACGTGGAGGACAATAAACTAATTTAATCTCCGGAAGCAAACAACTCCGGCCAAGGACCCTAAGGGAGAGGCTAAGGATTTAACATTTAGCACACTCGTAAGATACGAATCAAAATAACTCGCGAAATGTTTTTGTAATATTAACACAATACCAACATATTATTATTTAATAAAACAAAAAAAACATTTCAGAATAAAGCATTATTATCAAGCTATAGTTTATTTGGAAAATATTGTTTATAAAGTGTTAAAATAACTTTAAATTCATGATTTATTATTATTTCAACAGATGTGTCCCCTGCACAAGACCCATAGAGAGCTTGTATAAATAAAAAAATCAGCCCTTACTTAATGCAAAACCGGAGAAAAATCCGGGTCAGGATAGGGCTACAGAACTAACGCAGACACACTGTCCGAGACTTGAAGCAAAGGTATGTACGTTACGGAAAATCCTCGGAATTGATACTCGAATTAGAAGAACCAGTACATAAATTAATATGAAGTCCATAGCACTTGGTGATGAGACGGAAAGCACTCACAGTCAGAGACGTATTCCTTGGAAGACGTTTGTAGATCCGTTCAGAATATCCAACATGGCTGCCATACACGAGACCGTTGTACCAGTTCTACAAGTCTCGAAAGACTATCTCCCTCTGATACGTTTCTTCTCCTCCAATGAGAAACGACTCTCTGTGAACGAGACTCGCTTCCGAACGTGACGTCATAGTTAGTGCTATGAACTGCCACGAGAGAGCAGTTTTACTTATTAGTAGTAATATATTTGTTAATAATTATGTAATTTTACGTTGCAAGGAGAATCGTGAACGCTTTTTCCACCAATGGAATGTTTATAAAACGAGATTATTCAAAGATTACGTAAAGATTAATCATAATTTGTGATTCATGTCTCGGCAATGACTAACATTGAAGGATAAAATACACAGCGTTACTTACGAAGTATAAACTCTTGGAATGTTTATTAACTAAATGTGTTTCATGATACCAAAATATTAATAGGTTTAATTTGTCCTAAATTTGTAAGAACATATTCCGGGAAAATTTTCAACCCCGAAATCGGGATTTGAATATGACCAAATGAATAGCAAAATAGAGTTGGTTTGTATTTCGGGTTATACTGTCGCCAGTAGTGTATTTTAAATTGAATCATTACCTCATCATCTAATTTTTTTGTTAGTTCAGTGGAAAATCTGGTGATTTTATTTCCGGTAATATCTGAATTTTTACTAACACTTATTTTTTTACCACTTACTTTTTTTTTATGAGACATTTTTTGAGGGAGAAAAATTACTCGCGTAGTAAAGCGCTAATTTTAATCCTTTTTTTTTCTTTTAAAAAAATATTTATTGTATTATGTTCAATCCAATTGTGTAATGGATAATATGTGATAAATTCTCTCGGTTTATTGAAAATTTGTTGTCATGTCTCAAGTTGTTTACTATTCATGTATTACATACATTCTCAATTCTAGGAACAAGTCTCAAAGCAACCTATAGTTATTCGAGAATTTTTTTTTCTTTTCAAAAACCAGAAAAGAAGCATACAAGGTGAGGTAGAGCTCTGCAATTTCTAGGTCTCGGCAGAGTAGGAGGAGGAGAAGTGGTCAGCATCTCGCTTCGGTCGATTCGACAACATGGTACTCACTTTAAAGCAGGCTGACTGGGCCTGGGAGATAGTCTGGATCTCTTTGACTTAAAAATCATGAAGTGGCATATCTTCGCGTAATTCACGTATAGATGAATGCAACATACTCTATATATTCCATACAATACGTATTTAGATATTCTATATGGCCATTCCACAATAATTGTTATAAAAATGTACATTTTTTTATGTTTCGAAAGTGTAACTTATTATAAATTACTGAAATATTTATAAATCTGATACATAGAGATAAATGTTTGATGTGATGTGTATACAAATCTTGAGTCCATTTAATGGAAAGTTGTCAAACTTCGTGAAAGATTCTATCTTTTGATTCTTGTCTCAAAGAGAAACTTCGAGAGCGTCTGCAGATGTTGTCGCCTCCGGTGACGTTGCCTCAGTTGCGTCTCGCGCGTCAGAAGCGCTTTTACCTAAACGATACACAACTACTGACTGACTGACTGACTGACTGACTGACTGACTGACTGAGCGATACAGAGCCACAATGTAAATAGCGGGAGACTCATTGGCTCTCGCGAGGGGGAGAGATGTGTGTGACTCTACTCCGCCTTGTCGGTTACAATTGACTTGAACGGATTCTACCGAATTCTTCCTACCTCGCTTCCTTTCGACCCGAATTGACATCAACTGTGTCAGTAGAACCTACTTTCTGACGCTCTCTTCACCCGAGTCACAACCTCACAATATTGCACAAGATTTTGCTCCGTCAGTGTTTTGCTGTCTCGTCGTCGGACACTCCACGCCGCCGCTCGTCGCAATCCGGGTGAGTTGGGTAATAAAAGCTACGCTTGTCAATGTTGGGAATAAGGTTGTTATTACTCCTGTCGCCAGAGTTATATAAGATTAGGGCATCTCCCACCTCCTTTCCAGAAGCCAGCTCCCCTTTTAGAGTCGGAAGACACAGGTTCTATCCTCTCCAACGTGTGAAGTCGCCGTCACCCCGAAACAGAAAATATTCCGAGAGTAATTTTCCCCCAAGGGGCACTAGACGATGCAGACTTTGTACTCGGAAGTTCAGAAAGTTCAAAAAGTATCAAATGAAAAATATCCTGCCTATGAAAAACCCACCACATACCCGGAGGAAAACACAAGAAAAACCCGGACTACAGAGATAATGTACACACTGAAGAAAATACCTGAGCTTGGGAAGCTGATGTAGTGGCTGCCAGTCGGACAGACAATATATGAGCTCGCACAGCTAACATCCTTCTGCTATGACGTGAATTTTCGACCTACAGCATTAGCTCTCACAGCTTAAGTAGCTAATCTACAAGATAAGAAAAGGGAACCTATATATAGTAGACGATGTTGCCAACCAGTAAGCGTTGCTGAAGCCGCCTCAGTCTTAAGTCAACGAACCGAATGTACGGAAGGCAGCGCAGCCGAGTGTCATTTAGCTGCAACTACGAACGAGATCAGCGGCGAGGAACAGACAAACAACAGTTCTTGTAGCAAAGTCAGATTTTTGAGCGGAGCAGAGCTGTTGACCGCAAAACGTATAAGCTATAGCTGTTGATGTAACTTCCTTCCTTCCAGACAAAACAGCGTCATCTTCCGCAGTGATAGAAAGTTGGTATCGTTCAGACGAAAACAGTTTTAGGGCAGCTACAGCATAAGCTGTGGCAGCTAGTGGTACTGTCTGTCCGCTAGACAGCGAACGCGTGAACTTTCACAGCTAACTTTGGGCTCAGCTATCCAAGTTATTTTCTTTTTTCGTGCGTGTCGATGTTGCTTGACTGTGACTTCAATTGCTCTATTTCGCTCTCTTAGTTTTCCTTTGTTTGTAATACGTCTTAAGAGAATCAGAATAGGAGTCAAAAAGATTCTACAAAAGTTTTCTTGTACGACTCTTACGAAAACATACAAGACTCATCATAGTTACGAAAACATACAAGACTCATTCTGTTTACAAAAAGGTAGAAGACTTATCATAGTATGTTTTCGTAGCTATGATGAGTCTTCTATCGTTTTGTAAACAGAATGAGTCTTGTATGTTTTCGTAACTATGTTGATTCCGTCTGTGCGCAGCGATTCTGAGTAAGTGGATGAATATATTTAATACCCATTTCGTTTTTACGGTAGAATTTACGATGCACATGCTCTAATTTCTTGTTATACTTTAAAACAAAAAGTTCTTGACATTAATTTCGAAGTATTCTTTTGAATTTTTCTCAAAACTGCCTCCAACGATTTTTCTCAAATTCTCTGTACGTAAAGTACTATTACTATGCATTACATCAGCGGTATTTCGCTTGAAAGTTTGGTGCACACGCAGTAAAATAATTTATCTCTGCTAAACTTCCGCATTATTTTATTTTTTCAAGAAGCTTCATTAATATTTAATAATAAATTTTAATAAATTTATTGTCAAAAACAGTACAAACTGCGTATGACCACGTGGAGGACAATAAACTAATTTACTCTCCGGAAGGAAGCAAGGGACGTATTCCATCAATTCCGATCAAGGGCCCTAAGGCAGAGGCGGATTCAAAATTTTTTGGCGTAAGTTCCTAGATAAGATAAAAAGTTAGCTGCGAGTTATAATACATATATAATGTCAATATGTTTGTAATTTAACGCAAATATGTTTGTAAATTTACATGTACAAGTTATTATCGAACTATAGATTATTCTGAGTATAGTGTTTAAAAATCATAAGAGTTGAAAAAACACTAAATTCACGATTTATTGTTACAATAAACACGCCCCTAGACAAAGCCTAGAGAACCTGTATAAGAAATCCGCCTCTACCCGAAGGAAAACGGAGAAAAACCCGGGCCAGGATTTTAGCAATATAAATGGACCAAGCAGACGTAGAATACAATTTTTTGTAAATTCAAATGAAATATATACATCTAGCGACATAGTGCACTGGAAGACGACCAAAATACAGAGGATCGTTTTATTATAGAATATTTTCTCACTCTATGCTGCAGATAGAGAAGCGTACATGAGAAAGTATGTGCAATGGTTTCGCAGCAATTTGAATCCTGTGAAGGGAAAAGCAGGTGAAAAGGTTGCGAAAGCAGGAACCCAAAGGTCGCTGTGACAACTCCATCCATCCATCAAAATCATTCATTCTTTTCTCTCTTTTCTATCTCTCAGCCGCAAAAAGCGCGTCGCACGTCACACGTTATATTTTTGCCCTCGTCTTCACATGCGAACACGGAATTTTTTTTAAAAAAATAGCCAAAACATGGAGCAGCGTATTATTTTACCATATGTGACACCAAAACACTATTATATTTTTGCCCTCGTCTTCACATGCGAACACGGAATTTTTTTTAAAAAAATAGCCAAAACATGGAGCAGCGTATTATTTTACCATATGTGACACCAAAACACTACGAATAAATAAGTACCGACCTTTTTAATACTGGACAATATTTATTTCTTAGTTGCTCTAATTGTGGAAAGAATGAGAGAGAAACGGCTCACATGGCTTAATAGCAGTGCCTGCAGGTACTCTGTTGTTGCCAACTCTCTGTTCTACATTTTGATGTCGAAGTCCTGCGTCCAAGAGGACGACCGAAGATGCGATAAATGGCGAGACTTAAAAATCGTAGACGTAAAACCCGCCGACGCACAAGACCGGACAAAGTGGCGATTAATGACCAGAAAAGCGGACTCTGAAGAAGAAGAAGAAGAATTTTTTTGAATCCTTAGCCTCTGCCTTAGGAATTGCCCTTCGATCGGAATTGATGGGTAGGTCCCTTTGCTTTTGCTTCCGGAGAGTAAAATTAGTTTATTGTCCTCCACGTGGTCACACATGGCAGTTTGTACTGTTTGTTTGACAATAAATTTATTATTATTATTATTTAACGTTGACCCATTTCCAGTTTCACTCGAGCAAATGTATTTCTCTCGTGCCAAAGGGTGACAAAGGGAACCGAAACGTCGTGAGATTTATTTAATAAATGAAAGTGTCATATTGTTCTTTTTTTTACTCAGTATTATTGTTTTTCTGCTGAATTCTAAAAATATTAAATATTGTCTGCTAAAAGAAAGGTCATTAATTATTTACTCACATTTCACTTTGGAGACGAAGATGAACTTTTAAAATAATTTCGTTGTGTATTATTCTAACGTCAAATTATGCTTTTTTTATTGGTTTGTAATACAATCAAATATATCGCATTATTGTACAGATGAAATCTTAAGAAAATCTTAAGAAGAACATAATCTAGACTCGAATATTTATACAAAGTCTATCGAAATAAATCCGCATGGAAAAACATGACGGAAAAATTGAAATATCATTCTCGAAGAGGTAGAACAGATCTAGAGTAAACAGACTAGAATTTGATGTTCGCATTTGGGTATTGGAAGAGATTTCGCGTTCTGCATCCATTTGCAGAGGATTAGAGAGAAGTGTGTTAGTGTAAGTGTGAAGTGAAGTGAGTTAGACAGAGTGAACTAAAAAGGCAAATCGATTCACTAGTCGAAAAATGTGCAATAAACAGTATTAATTCTTTAATATTTAATATTTTAATATGAGTTCATTAATCATAAATTTAACAATTTTTAAGCCAGAACTGTACATTCAACTCATGTGTATTTTAAAAATATTTTTATTATTTTCTTCCACCGAGCAATAGGCACTCACAACTAATACATATTATTATCGCTCGCATAGCTGAAAAAGAATCAAATTTCAATTGTGATTGATATTTAGTAGTAAATGATTCTGCTTCACAATGTATTGTTTAAGAATACTTTCTATTTTTCTTTCCTTCTTCCTTCCTGCTTTTCCCTTCCTTCCTTCTTTTCTTTCCTTCTTTTCCCTTTCTTCTTTCTTTCTTCCTTCTTTTCCTTTTTCTTTCCTTCTTTTCCCTTCCTTCTTTCCTTCTTCCTTCCTTCCTTAAGAGTAATAATATTTGTAACTCGCGTTATGTTGGCAGGACATTCGAATATCGTAAAACTTAAATCCATCGACAATGTATTACACAGATTCGATTCACTTGATGGCTCTTGTAGCGCTGTTCTCTTCTGTTCCTTCTGCATCGAGAGCAAAGTGTGGAACGAAGATTACCTCTTGTTTCTTAGTTTGTTGTGTTATTAACTTTTGTATTTCTTTAAAAACTAAAAAGGAGCCTTTGTTACTGTTATTAATATCTATTTGGACACATAACTTGAATTCTTAGAAGTTGGCAATTCGTGTTAGGCAGCCATTTTGCATAAGNAATAAATGAAACAGTGACGACTATTTTTTCATTTTCGCAACATATGAAAAATTCTGTATGAGTTCCTCTCATTACCGATTCAAATAATAAAATTTTCTGGTCTACATTTCAATTTTTTCCTTTTATTTAAGCATATCGTTTACGTGCGTTGTAAATAAAGTAAATAAAATCCAAAATTCCAAAATTGCGTGAGACTAGTTTCCACAATTGAAAGAGTGGATTGTCATGAAATTGAGCCTTTTTTAAACATATAGTTAAATCCATTCTTATACAGAAGATGCAAGTTCGTGTTTTTAAGCTGCGGTTCATCATTGAATCCCACAAACATTACGTTTTGCCTTGTAATAGATTGAAGCTATTGAAAGAGAGTGCAAAATATCGCAGCATTTATTTGNTTTCATTTTTATTTGCACAAAAAGACAACGGAGACCCCGCCACTTTGCTCACGTGAATTCCGTAATATGTCATCAATTTTATTTTTCCCTATATCCACTGAGAATATTATCCATTAATGTTGGAGGTTTCATAGTATTGGTGTGTATCCTCAGTTCTTTATTATCAGTGATAATATTGAAAAAAAGTTTTGAGAAAACAGTAATTTCCCATTTCCCTTCGCGATGAATTTTCATAAAATCGTTTGTTACCGGTCATTTTTAAAAGTTTTCCGTATCACACTCTTCGCATCTAGGGAGTCAAGTACTTCATGAGGTCTGAAGGGTAAAATATCATTAGAAATACGATTATTCCTCTCAAAACACACAATAAACATGGATTCGACCCTAATATTGTTCTTTTACCGTTATTTCTACGTCTCGTCCTTTCCGCTCCCAGTGAACCCCTTCTTGAACATAACGAAGTTGGCAGAGTATGAGAAGAAAAAGATAGATAGCCAGATAACAAATATTCTACTTCATTTCTTCCACCTTTCAATAATAACAATAATAATTGATTAGTCTGCTATTGAGCAATGCTCGGTGGCAGATAGAAAAGAACACATACATAATACAATAATACGAGGTTAAAAAACAAATCATCAGTATCTATAAATATATATATAAAATACACTAAAACTGAATTAAATGCTTAGAAAATTACTACACATGAATACAATGAGAAAGAAATTAGA
>NNCF01134056.1:66533-101639 GCA_002313205.1 Laupala kohalensis | reverse complement strand
AGAACTCATTGTCAATATTTTCTGTGTTTGTGCCTTTTTGGGGGAATGTTAATGGGGAAGAAGAAAGAAGAAAGCATGGTAGTTTTAGATATAGTGTATTACTAATGAATAAACAATTTAGTCATTTTATTTTCAAATTGCGATTTCCTTATGGAACTCTGTCTGTGTTTTTCACCTTTTAAATAATACGAATCCCACACTCATTTCTATGAGAACCCTGAAGTTTCATGCATATATTTTTGAGGTCCCTTATTACCCGAGGAATTCCTCAATTAATTGTCCCACTTTTCAGGACAATTTGGCGCCCAACTTTCAAGACAAGCATCATTTAAACACATGGTCTTCGTCGCCAAGCTTGTTTAATTAAACGCATCACAATTGGTTCCAAAGCGGGGCTTATTTGTTTTAATTAATTAATTCATCACAATATGAACATTTTTACAAAAATGTTCCCGAAATTTTCTTCACACATTTGATTAAATATTCGTTCTTATCAAGCATTCGAAGCTCAGAAAATAAATTTAAAAAATTGTTTTAACCTTCCACATCATTTAATCAAAAATATAATAATACAATATTCTTCATGTAAGATATTGTAAAATATTATGACCCGATAAGTATTATGGCCCATCCCTATATCTAGTGGAAACCGGCCGACATAGCCCACATTCACTTCAGCAAAAGTAGCATGTGAGTGATAACATGGGATAACTCACGAGGGAGACTGGTACACACTGTATAGAGACACTAAAAATATGATAGACATACAGTGAGATAGAAATAAAGAGAGTGACAAAATCTCGCTTCATGTCTACGTGATGAGGAACCGGGTTTTGTTGTTACAAGTAAATGAAATGGGATACAACACAGTTAGAGCGCTCCCATAGACGTGGCTGTTATACTTTTATATACATTAGTTTATCTCAAAGCAATCTAGTGAATTCTTAAATATTATATATTAAACAATATAAAACATTTTTCTTCATTATACTTTACAATACTTTGTAATGAAATAATACGCATAAATAAAAATAAAACATAATACTTCTCAGGAGTGTTTTTTGTGCCAGGACGCTCCGGTACGATAGCGGCACGTATTGAACTAAAAAATTGTGGTCTAACGTTGAATGTTTGAATGTGTGTCCCGTGGTACTGCCATCATAAGTTGATGTTCGAATAATTGCGTATGAATTTATTAGTTTATTACCGTAGCTACACATAGTCTCATAAAATCATATATCACTCATTTTCGATAGAATTATTTCGACCGTTTGTCTCTTAAAACGGGAAATTCTTTCGTGTGAATTAGGCGAAGTATTATATTGATCTATAAATTGGGTTACATGTTATGATAGTTATGATATTCTGTGTTTCCAGTTTTAACTAATTTACAGTAACCACTTACCTGGTAGTTTAAATAAAATACTAATGAAAGGTGGTCCGTGAATTGAGTATTTCATAATTAAGAAGTGCCGAGTGCGTATCGGTTAACGTCTTCCTACAAAGAACCCTGATTCTTGATGACCTGTTTAACTTGTATCATTATTACGACGAAATTTAACCTCTGAGGAGTTGGTAACCGAGGCCAGCTCCATTTCCATCTTCGGGTGTAGCGAGCGCTGTATCTGCGGTCGACACTCGGGTGGCCAGTTCTCCCAAGTGAGCTGCCATTCGCGAGCTTGATTTCGCTTCGGACGCACGGGTCAACGGGACGGACTTAACAGACGCTAATACCACGCATAAATTACTCGTCGACTTAACATCTTGACGGATGACGCTGCACCTATCAGACGCCGTGCCAGACGTCCCGCAGGTTGACAAGTAATATTACTCTACTCGAGAGGGACGTTGAAGGAGTCCTAAATCACTCGATTCAAATATATAACTTGAAATTTTCAAGAAGTATTTTCTCTCTTTAAACAAAATATGGGTATTTTCAAAGGGCAGTATGCATCGCCTATCATTTTACAATTGACCCTGATCCTTTTTTATAATAATATGTTTTAATTATGTTGCAACGAGTAATAAAACATGAAAAATAAAAATATGAGAACCGTCATTCTCATCGTATTTGTAACATATCTGCATATTAATTGCTTTCAAAGGAGTTTCGACTTAATTCTCCGAAATAACTTCTTCCTAACTTGATTTTCGTTACGATATGGAAATATCTGAATCTGAAATATTGTAATCTGAATCCAGATCTACCAAAAAGCATAAATATATCAACAACCTATCCTTTTTCACTATATTTTGTACATATGCTATCTTCTCATATTGTATGACAAATGTACATTGTATTTAAAGATGCTCAAGGACTTATTGTTTACATCACCCTACCTACTGTAAAGTTTATGGGCTGATCCATAGTATCCCCCTGCATAAACAAATATATGCATCCAAAAGTATTTTATGAAAGTTTGAGAATACGAATTCCTTTATCTATGAAAGAAAAACGTATTCTAGATGAAAAACGAAGGAGGGCGACAATAATCGCATTGGAGAGGGGGATTTCGTCGGAGGCAAACAGAGGAGCATCAGCGTAAACAAACGCAACGCAGCCACCGCAACTCCAGGACGTGACGCACGTTCAAACTCCGCGATTGACCCAGAAATTGCTGACACAACTCAAGAACAAGTCGCCAATGGCGACAAGCAGCAGGCGAAGAGATTGCACGGAGCAGGAAATGCAGGACGGACTGAGTAGAAGGCGGTTTATGTGGTTGTAACAGAAATGGGGTTTTTGTTATTTCCCTTCTACTGGATCTAAACTACTGCTACACGGACCGCTCGATTGAATCAGCTGTGCTCCGGTGACATTCGCTGGACATAGGAATAGGTAGTTTTAAATAATACGGGTTACATGTTAATATGACCTGCGTCGAAAATGATTCACCTCCAACAATGCTAACAAATGATGAAATTGAATTTACAGAAATGGAAATAAAGATGTAAAGATTTGACATCTAATTCGTTAAAATTGACATTTTCCAAATTATCTGACACATTTTATTTCCAAAACTTTTCAACTAAAATATTTATCAAAAATATTTAACCTGAAAATTTAACTCTACTATCTACTCAGACTGAAAATCAAGGAAACGAAAATTATTGGAACATTACTACCAATTGGAAATGTGTTTGGTACAATGTGTCGTATTATAAAACATTTCCTTGCAATAGAATAAGTTAATTTCGTTGACTTATTTAAAACGCACTTTGACCTATCAACCTTCATAAAGTCTTAGGATCATATTGCGCTTTGATTAATTGTTATAATTCGCAATTGGTCTCTGTAAGACGTTTTTTCTACAACTCGAAAGAAAAGCCGAAAAGTATTTGATCACAATCTATTATATTATAAGTCGAGATATGATGAAATAATTAAAAACAACCATATCCTCTCAAATAAATAAAAACTGTTTTATTAAATATTCAGATAATTAAATGTCCATTTCCCTCGAAAATACCAGGCACATCGTATTCAGATAATTAAAGATCAAATAGGTAAATTTTGTGTCGAAGAGGTAAAACGAATAGATTTTGAAATGTACATTTTTATCATCATTACTTTATTTTAGTAATAGGGAATTTTTTAATTGACAATGTATCATAGAGAAACAAAGCCGGATTTTATAGTAAGGTGGATTATTCTTAAAATATTTCCGATCCGTAGTATGCCTTCTAAAGGTGCCTGATGGTTAAAGTATGCCTNAATATGATAGTCCATTATACAAGAGAAATAATTTTTGCCATAAAATGAACCTCAGTTAAATTAACGCCTAAGGTTCTGGAATGAGTTAATATTGTGGAAAAATTGTAGAATCATTTAGAACAATTTAAAGAAAATGTTTTTGAGTCCATCATTGTTTCATTCCTTTGAACATATTAAACCACGAAACCCATCCTGAAAACCGTTAACAGAAATGAGATGGTTAAAGAAAGATGAGGGTGTATGTTTAAATATAGTAGGTTAGACTGTTGGTATAATGCGGATTTATAAAAACAAGAAAATTTCAATAGGGTGATGGTGTTGAATTCAGTTCTTAATTTTATTGAAATAATAATAATAACAATTAAGCTGTTTTAACAAGACTAATATTGAGTATTATGACCTGTTAAAACAAAGCCTCGTATAAAATGTCTTTATTACTTTAGTTTGAACTGGATATTGTGGTGCGAGAGATGTTGTTAATAAACACTGGAGAAGTGTAGTAGTGTAATGCTTGCTAGTTCTTTTTATCAACGGGTATTCTACTTACTAAACTTCGAATAAAGTGTTAAATGGTCGGGAAAAAACAGTTTCAATTTTCGGGCCACGCTGGGTACGTTCATCTAGAATAAAATAAAATGCAGTAATGGGATACACGGACAACATCGCTGTCACTAACTAGTCGAAAATATATTGATGACAAGAGCCCTCTAGGAATTTGAATTCTAATGACAGTTTCCTCACGATCACTAAATCTGACAATGAAGAAAAGCACAAAGCCCGAAAGTATATGAGAATGGGAGCATATGGGAGTAATTGCCTTGCAGTGGCGCCGCTGCTCGAAAGAACGGGAGAAATGCTACAGGCGGCGTAGGCGAAGCCGACACGCGGCAGCAGCGCAGCATGTCGTAATTCTTAGGAACTCGTATGCGCCAACAGACGCCATTGCCACCGTCGTCGCCGCCAGCATCCCATCGACCTATCCTCCCCTCTCGACGCCCCTGTTAGTAACACCCCAATACCACGATTGACCATCTTTTTACCCCCACTCTGATCTTATTTGTATTTATCTTAAGTTCATGAAGTAAGTTATTATATACGTAAATGTAAAAATATAAGATTTCTTAAGCTCTTACTGTGACACATTCTTTCTGACGTCAGATTTGTGTGTTTATCGAAAAAATGGAGATAATATAACGGTGCAATCAATCCTACACACATCACGCGGAACTTGAATCATGTACCTGTATATGGAATTATTGATCCTCAAAACTTCAGTTGTCAATTTCGACTCTACTGCTGTTCTTATTCGACAACTCCAACGTTGTTTTGAGTCTTCATTCGTTGTTTTACCCTATCCGAAATAAGACAGTTTTTTTCTTCGTTTGTATCCTGGTGCAACGAGATAATTGTTAGAAGGTCATTATCATCTCGTTAATCACTTGATTTCTTCCCGTATATACTTACTTCTGATTACATCTNCACTTGATTTCTTCCCGTATATACTTACTTCTGATTACATCTTATTATCTTTATACGAACTTGAAATTAAACATAATAAAATGTATTATTTTTCTATCGTAGTTTTTAATGCGTGAATTATTTTTCTTTCAAGATCTGAACGTTCGAGAGTTTACTTCATAAACCAAATCCCTTTCCCTCGCAAGAAACGTAAACTACACAGAGTGAATAGAACTTCACATCCCTAACCAAGTTATTAATATTTGAATTGAGTTATTAATTTAAGAAACCCGTATGAAAACGTGACAGCTTGTTAATGTCGTTGTAAAATGTTATATAGCTCCGTACTTCTGGAAGTTTACATTGTTATTTTGTTTATCGTTCCCCGCCTCACAAACTTGGCAGCTTTCGCGTCATTCGTCTGCCATCTCCACTCCCATTGGACTTCGATCACCACCATCTCGGACGCACGTAACTACGTCACTTCCACCACCTCCGCTACCATCTCGTTTCTTTCCGGAACGACTATTCGCCGGAATTTACCCGCTCCGCTCCGCGGAGGGTCATTTAGCGGTCATTTTATAAAATTGCGGCGGACAATTCCGTCGGAGGGACGTTGGATAAACCTTTTATTGTCTCAGAGTCGAGCGGAAGGCTTTAAATCGCGAGCGTTGGAATGGCCTGGAGCGAGGACCAATCTATGCACGCCGCCACCGCTGCCACCAGGGAATCTGAAGGGTCGGCGAGGGTGAGTTGTGCACTTCGCTACTGGCCACGAGTTCAGTAGCGAATGGAAGTTGTGACGTCACGCCAACTCCTCTACTCTCCCGCTTCTAAAGGGTTCCTTGAGTTGGATTGATATTTCGTATAGGTTTTAGGTAATGGAACTAACTTTTTTTGTTTCGACGAAGCAGACTATATCGTTCTGAGGATTTCCGAGCGTGATTCTTTTATGTGATTTTTTCACAAATTTATATGTTGGTGCACGCACTAGAAGCTCTTTTTCTGTCAGATGACCGGTTTCTTCCCGTCAGAATTGCCGCATAATAAGAGGCGTAGTATTTTATATAGAAATCATGCAATAAAATGACATGATACTTACATTGTGGTGACATTTTAGAAAATTTAATAGTTTAAAATTATTGTAAAAATTGTTTCAGCCTGGATTCATGTGCAGTCAACAATTTATTTACATTCTGCATATTACACCTCGTTGTAAATACTAAATCACCCCCATTTCCTAAAGGGAAGAATTGGCTTGAGAATAACGACACATTTATGTCGATGTCTGGGAGATATTCCTTCTCTAACTCCATTGAGTGAAACGAGTCGATAAATGAGAAACGCATAAATACTAAAATGGAACATTTTGTTCAAATCACTATTGAAGTTTTTGACAATTTGTTTTGTTAGTGATAATTAAAGTGTTTTATTTTTTAATTTAATTTACTGATTTCGCAAAGAATCTTGATTGAAGAAGATTTCTAGATTGAAAATAAAAATAGTAAGAAATATTGGCCGTCAATTTTGAGTGCGGGACTTTGTAATAAAAAAGAGCTACGTAAAGAATAAAACAAGAAGAAGAGTAAATTTGAAATAAAATAGTTCGGAGATGAAATGAAAATATTGATATTTTTATCACTTAATAATATTTTAACAAACAGTAAATAAGTTTTATTTTTCGCGTGTTTAGGTTGCGCACTCTTTGCTATTACTATAATAGTTACTCACTGAGGTTTTTCATGGCGTTTTATGTGATATAGATTATCTCATCAATATAATTTAGTGTAGACAAAACAGTTCATGTAAAATATTTTTATAAATATTATGTAATATTCTAAAATAGTAGAAGAAATTACTTTTTATGACGGTGTAGAGTGTTACAAATACCGAAAATTTGTTCATAGTTCGAGTGTGCTTGAAACCGGTCGATTCGTGAAATTAAATCTTTTTGTAATATGGGGACTCTTAGCTGTTGAAACAATCCAACACAACACCGCTGTGAGTCATACGTCTCATTGTATCACAAAACATGAAGCGAATGAATATCGTAGAGTTTATTTGAAATAACTTTATTCTGCGTGTTTTCAATTCCATTTCTAATTACTCTTTGTAAGAAACGGTAAATAAGAAGAATACCGCTAAATACTTACTCTCCGCTGAACTATATTACGTTTATACTTCTGATACAAACTTTTACGCAAAGTTACGCCCTTAATTGAAAATTTGAAATAAAATAAGAATTTAAATGAGAGTGTATTAACTTTTTATCGAAAAATCAATCCGATTTGACATCACCAAGATCAATGTTGAATTATGAAGTGGTAGTATCAGATTCGTCAAATGTGTGATCAAACACTCTCAAATACCAATAATCATGAACATTTCTGCACATTTTCATAGTATGACGACGTTTTTGCATGTTACCCTTGTGCGGCTGTGGGAGTTCAGGATCACTTTTGATTTATTCATAGGAGAAAGAGGGGTAAGGGTAAGAATTTAAAAAAAATGTAGAATTAATATTTCTTATTTTGTACATCAAGTGAGCAAAATTCCACCAAGATGTATTAGAAATCTGCATAAAGGATGGGGATGGTTTTCCAAATTCACATGTGAAGTATTTTTTAGATCACATGTGCAAAATTATTCCTTTAAGGTTAGAATAAAACTGTAGATTTGTATAACAGACAAAACTTTATCAAACGCGGAATGTAATTTCATTAAAATTAAAATAAATCGAATGATAGACAGAATTCATCACGCTCAGAACAAAACTAGAATTATGTAAAAAGAAAGCATAAAACAGTAACTCACTTGTTATGCTTGTATATACATATTGAAATGACTTATGAATATTTTATGAAATAATTATAAAAACGTGTATTTAGTACTGACGGCGAGAATTCAAGCACCATTTCATGAGCAACTATTAGTGTTAACTTCCTGGATACAAGACAATCAGGTTTTGTTTCGGTTGACGTCTTCACTCAAACAGACGTGGCAAGTGAGAAAATAATGGCGCAGAAAGAACCTGAGGGGCAGAACTCTGAAGAAGGGGAAGACAGTCCCAACAGTCGCCAAGAGTCGAACTCAGCCAAGCGAGAGAAACGCAGTTTAGCTTGGTCACTGAGCTGCAACGCACGGATCATAGGAAGAGGAAAGAGGAAGGCGAAAAAAAATCAGGGCGACACAAAGGAAAGAACAAATCATAAAATCATAAAGGGGGAAAAAAGAAACCCGATTCTTCGAGCTTTGTGAAGCTACTGCAGTGTTGACGACACGAATTACGATGTAAGGATGTAGTAGACTATAGAGGTTTCCTACTTTTTGTTTCGATGTCATCGGCAGTGGCGCTCCTAGCGGGACGTCGGGGCTTCACTGCCTTTGGTAAGGAGTTGGGAACAAAAGACGGCTGATACCTCCTTTATGAAAAGATTCCTTTTAATGTGACTATAACTTCATGTATTATATGACTATGTAACTACGTATTTGAAACGATTTCCCCATATCTATTCTCCTCTTATTCAATAAAAAATCACCAACAAAGAAACACAATGAATGAAGATTTACCTAAAATAAGAAATAAATTTATTGTCAAAAATAGCAGTTACAAATAAAAAATTATTAATTATCTACTTTCATTTTTTCGACCCACACCTTTGTCAATGACATTGTATGGCTAGAGTTATTATTACTTAGAATCCTGTTATTCCGTACTCCTCAAAGTAATGAACATTATCGTATTTTAAATAAACTTCATAATAGGGTAATGAATAATTACTAATTTTTCCTTTTGACTAAATGTACACGCTATTTAAGCCGGAAAACGGGATATCGGGAAATACTTTTGAAGTGTATACTATTACTTTAGAAATAATTATTTAACTGAACTTTAAGAAAGAGAAGGGTAAGAGAGACAAAAAATTCATTAACCCATAACTTTTTACATTACATACACCTCTTATACATTTAAACATGAGTTTTAAATTAATAAAATGCAATTACAAATGTCAGAAAAATTACTTCTACTTACTTCAAGGACAGTACTTTAACGTTGCTATTAATGTAACTATAAGGAGCGCTATATCAAATTTCTTAAAAATCACGTTTCGTTCATACTTTTTTCACTCATCATTCTTAACCAATTGCCAAAACTGAGGTGTAATTACAAAGGTTATTTCCAGGACTTAAGACTTCACGTAATACAACATTTAAACATATTTTCTATTTCTCTTACGATTTGTTTTCCAATTCCAATCTAATTACATTTGCGGTAAGTTTCTAATCTACCACACAGGCGATGCTACTCACCTAACGGTTTATTCAATTAAGACCCCATAGAATGTTGTTAGTTCATAAACCAGATAACGAATGACGCTACTAATGACTAGATAACTTCGATAAGCTTATTAGTGATTTATTACGTTGATTTACCTGAAAAAGGGATAACTGAATGACCGGCTTGTTTTCCGATTCATACAAAATGTCGTACTTACCCGATACAATGGGTGACTGATTGGTACTTTTATGATATGCCTGATATGCCTGATATGCTTCATAGCATGCCTGAAAAATCTTTGCCCGGGCCCATTAATTAAATGTAGATAAATACGTATGAAATATATTCCGACCTCTCACAAGTCTCCGCTCGACCGGCATTTAAACTCGTTTCCATCTCTATTCAGTGGAATATTTTCACTTTTCTTTCAGTGAGGGTAGGGGCGAAAACAAGGTTTAGGAGTTTCGTTTTATGAGTTGAGATCGTCAATCGAGAGATGTCAGACCAGGAAGCAATCTATTTTACCACGCGCAAAAATTTTTAGATTTTTAAAATTTCAGTTATATAATTTTATTGTGTACGTAAACAATTCAGCAATCATAACTGACTCGAGAATTATTTTTGTTATTTTAAAAATGTTCGACCTTTAGAAATAATTTTTTGGACCTTATTTTGAGGTTGACATAAAAAATCAACTTGTTTTACATTGCTAGCGTTTCAGCAATTTATTGTAGCTTCTTAAGGACTTCAGTACATAAATAACAGATATTTCGTGTTAATTTTGACTAATTGAAATGTGACAAAACCTAGAAAGGAATCAAAATTATTATAATGAATTAGTTATGAAAATTATCAAAAACGCTGTCGCAGGGGAACATGTAAATTCTATTCTTTATTTTTTTTTAAATTCTTCGTTCTTATAGACTCCTTAAAAACACTTGATCATAAGAATAAACCACACAATTTTTTAAATTTTACTCTGCTTCATTGTAAAAAACTAGTTTAATATATTCATCAAAAAATACGATTAAAAACTAGTTTAGTCAACTCAGTCCCATGAGGCATTCGTCTTAACACGTGACTCAGGTAAAGATGGATCTAAACAGGTAACTCGTTTGAAACCTCGCAAGACGCTAGTAAGTTATTTTGGCATATGTTATTATTGAAAATCAATTGTCTTTTTCTTTATTAAAACAGGGAGGACTCCAATGCCAAGAAGAAAGTAAAATTCACTTCTAATTAGGAAATGTCGTTGATAAGAGATACGTTTCTTCATTTCAGGAAGTATATTTGTGGTTAATGGCAATCATGGCAAGATGGTATTTTAATGTTTTAAAGATGATTTCAGTTTGTGAAATTAGGAGAATTTCTAAATCTTTGTCCTTTTGTCAAAAATTTTTACTTCCGACTTAAGTCCCTGAAATTTTTGTATGTTTAAAAAAAAATTGGAATGGGAATTAAGAAACAGTTATATCTAATGCAAATGTTTGTCTTTCACATTTGTCTATATTTCATTTTTATTAGCCATGGTTAACCTGGCAGGTTTGTCTTTAACATTGCCATTACAAAGCTCTTATTCTTATATATTAAAACCTTCCTTCTTCATTCTTCCTTCTCTACGCAGCTTTGCCATTGGATTCCCCCAATGTTTGCGACCCAGCCACAAGGTGGCGAGCGTTCATCTTCTGTCTAAATCCTTCTTTAGTGCGTCTCGCACCTGTCCAAGTCTCGTAACATAATTCCAGATAATTTCGAATCCCTTTTTCGTCTTTATTTTCGTCGTAGAATCCGTGAGTGTGTAGTCGCCTGTTTGTCTACAATTATCACGTCTGGTTTGTAATGTTCTATTGTTCTGTCTATAGTAATTTGATTAAACGATTAAATTGATACAGGCAAATTAATATCTAATGAGTTCCAGCCTTTTGACTGGTTTTATATATCTTGAGAGGAATCTCGATTTCTCCGCGAAGAAATGATTATTTTGATGACTGAGGGTGTGCAACTCGAGGTGGCTTCCCATAGCCCTCTACAGATGGAGTCCATTATGTTAATACCATGGACATTTACAGAACTCAAGAGCAGAGACGGATTTCAAAGTTTGGCGCCCCTAGACTAGTAAATTAAGAGAAGATTTTATATTCATTAATTTAGTTATTTATATATAATTTGTATTTATTATTATACAATTTTATATCTTTTTTTAATTAATGATTTGTATTTGTGAATTTATTATTCATGTCTATTATAAGGTACAATGTAGTATATAAATATTTAATTCGAACGTTCAAGATTATAAAACATAAAATGATTATTTAATTAAAATTATCATTGAAAAATACAATTATACAATAAACGTATAGTAATATCATTAAATTAGAAAGTTTGCTATTTTTTCGTATCTTTTTTGCCCCCCCCCCAAAAAAAAACAAAAAAACTTGCGCCCCCCTACACACTTGCCTATATTTCCTTTGCCTAAATTCACCTCTGCTCAGAAGCCATACCCCTTAATGTTTACGTCAATAAATGTACACTGAATCAATAAACTTTAGCAATTAGTGCGGTTTACAGCTATGTCGGTTCTTTCAAAACTGTCAGAGAAAAAGGAAAACTTTACGCAGTTGTGTCATCAGAATCTATTTTCTATTTTTTATTTTGATTTGAGCTCATACTGGGATTTTGGGTAAGAAAATGGGATATAAAATTTTATTTCTATATAAATGCATTGCGTCTAAATGCGAAATAAAAAATGATAATATTGTTGTGAGATTCCTGATAAAGGTTGCACCCGGACAAATAATGAAACGAAAATGTTATTATACAATTAAGAATCTCCATTTAGGGGATTATAATCATTTCCTGAGAAATATGGTGCGATATAAACATTTGTTACTCCATGTAATTACCTCCATTAATTTTACTCCATGTAAACCTTAGTTACTTTATGTAATCTTGCTCCCCAGCCCATAAGGTAAGTCATGTTCACGAAGCATATACGTCCTGATTGACGTCGTATTGAGCACTAACTGCTGATTGACATCTTCGCCATAACCCTGCATTACTACTTGGCCTGCATTGACATCCAGCCCCTTGGTACATCATACATCCGTCCATCGATCGGCAACAAGGGGACAAGGAACCGCTGATAAGGAGGAACGGAACACGGCACTCTGTTGAGGTCAGATAAACTCAAGTTGCTGTCTGGGGTGAGGTGGTATAGGATGTAGCTATACAGATGACTTACTGTTTTAAACCTTACTCTCTATAAAATAACTGATGACCGATTCAAGGTCTAGGAGGTGCACCATCGCTACTACCTCTTATGAAGATATGCATCATGGTTCAACTTCAGCCTTCGTACCAGGTTACATTGAAGAAGGAAAGTTCCCTTTTCTGGAAATTCCTCAAATGATTGTTCAAGATCAAAAGTTGTTGTAATACTAACCAAAAGAAGATTTAAAAAAGTATGTTTATTACATAGATGATGTTTTTACAAAAACATTAATTCATGTAAACAAAATTATAGTGCTCCGCATTATACGCATAAAGAATTATGACTTGAAAAAAATTATTTTCAATATAACATTACATTTTCTTCGCGTATCGAAGGAGTCGATACAAGGCTTATATATATTTAACTACGACATTTCCACACATATTTTACTTTTCTATAAATACGGACAAAAATAAAATTTATAACAAGTTTTCGCGAATTCAGAATAATTCAATGATCTAACAGTACTATGCTATTCAAATTTAAACTTAAAATATATTCTTCGTATACGTAAACAAAACAATGTTTATTTTTAGTAGTACTAGAAAAGAGCAATCTGTAATTTATATTGGCTGAAATTTCTCTAAAAAGGTTCATTTATATGTACAGATATACATGTTCTTAAATTGTGAGTCTTATATTAAGGAATAAAAAATTAATCTCCTTTCCTTGGAATAATTACTTTTATGTTTAAGATTATACCGATGTTGCCGCGTGTATGCAACCCGCTAAGCTCACAGCCGGCCGCTTGTGACAGAGTGGCCCAGGTCGTGAAACAACATCCATACTAATAAAAGTGAATTCTAAGAAATGTCAGTGACTTGAAAATCAGAAAGAGTAGTTGATGAAATTACCTGCTTCTTCTTCAGGATTATTGCAGTTAAATGCAAAGTATGGTTGATATTGATGAAATTAAAATTAAAAAAAAACAAAAAACAAAGAAACAAAAAAAAAACCCAATTACAATGGACCGTTTATCAATTGACGTGGAAGGTCACTCACATGACTTGTGACTATCAAGCTCCCTGGTGTGTACGCCAGGCATAAGTTGCGGACGAACCACCGAACGTATAATCTCAATGATCGGATCGTAGAAGCAAAATTAAACAAATACTCTGAAGAATATTGTTTTCAAGCACATGAACGAAATTGGAAATGAAGAACCAAAGAATTCAGAGGTCTTAAGTCTGCCTCTTGTTTGTTAAGCGTTCTGTATAAAATTTATTTTTATTTCTAAAATTTAATAGATAAATAATAAAAATAGTGATAATAATAATGTAAAAGTTTACTGTAAAAGAAAGAAATTATATTAGAGTATTTAAAGATACTTTAATTTCCAAAATCTCCAATTGAATAAAAAAACAATGGCACAGCACGCATTAATTGGACGAAAAATAAATCATTTTTATTAATGGGATCAAACAGAAAAATGATTATCAAAATAGGTAATCACATACAGCCTTCACCCGTACAACTTAATTCTTGTTGAAATGTCACTAACCACCTTCATCTACTCAAACTTTCAAATTTAAAATGATAATATTCCTTCTTGAAATAGTTTAAACATTTTTGATTTGTCCGTCTCAAGGAAGTGGTTGACTACGACTTCGGATACAAGGCCTTGGCTTTGACGAAGGATCGAGTAACATTGAAGGAGTCTTCTCGTGGTCACTACTTCAAGCCTTAGTCCGAGGAATGTGTGGGACGCCAGAGGATATATCAGTGGGCAAGGCGAGAGGATCAAGAGGCAACGTGCTTCGTCGTGGTGGCACGGTAACGATGAAGAGAGAGATGGAAGCACAGAGAAGGGATGCAAGTGCTCCAATCCCCTGCCCTTTCGTTCACGACGAACGGCCGCCCACTGCTTCAGGTGACGCAACGCCTACTAGCACTCGCGCATCGCCATCCGATCCTCTTCGACGTACAGGGGTGTCCATCGACGTCATTCTTACTCCTCCTTCCTTCACGGTAGCTTAGTGGTGGCTTCTACGCTCATAACACTGCTGAGTAAAAGTGCGTGGGTTCATTCGGGGTTTGCCTCACTTACTCTTGAACAATATTAGTTTGGTACCAAGTTACGCGACAACCTTATAACTTTCCTTCTGATTTCTTCCACCAAAGAATGGTAAGGTAAAAGACCTGACCATCGCCGAAAGTCAGTTTAAGGAAATAAAATATTTGTTGTTTAAATTAGCGATTGATACCAACTTAAGGAATGACGATTTTACTATTTCGACGAAATTCTGTAAATATTATCCGTGAAGAAGCAAAAAAAAAACGTATACTTTAAATTTTTCTGAGTCATGAAGACATGAGAACATGTTATTAAGGTAGCATTACAGTAGGTAGAATTAAATATCTAAAATATCTTAAATCGTCATAAATAAACAGAGTTATATGTACTTATTGTGATTTAAACTTGAAAAACGTACCTCACGGACCATATAAATGAAATAATTGCAATTATAATTGATTGTATAATACATTGCCTCTTATTGAAAAAACACTTATTTTAAAAAAAATGACCAAATTTTAATTCACGAAAGTGATGGAATATTCCTTCGATTTGTAGTAAATTTTTCGTAGTATTTTTTACATCACTTTTATCTATAGGTCACCGGACATTTGAAAAAGATATTTTATTTTTCCGAGATGAGATGCATAAATCAGGAAACCGTTGTGCTCGGCCGCCATGTTTGTACATGCTTTTATGCAATTCAAACGAGTCAAGCGAATTCTTGAATAGTATTTGTACTATATTATTAACTAATGGATAAAAATTAAATCATATTTTTTTCTTCGTTATTATTTATATTGTTGTGTTTTAGAGCAATTAGAATGATAAAAAAGAAAACAATTATACATCTAAGTGATTTGACTAACTGTGAGTGCTGGTCTTACCTTAAGGTCCATAGGTGAACGCGTTTTTGCTAACTTTGATTATTCAATGTTTACAACGTTGTTATTAATCAACTTTACATGTAAGGGATCTATGGTAATCATTGGCACACTTTTTAATTTGATAATGCAAGCTTCCACGACCAATATATGGGTCGTTCAAACTGTGTAATTGACGCCACTTGCCGTTTGGACAAATTGGATCAGAAATTATAAAATCGATAGATCTCGACGCACCCCCATTTGGTCATCTTCAAAACCCAGGGTTAATCTCCTTTCTAATTTCCCATACAATACTCGTTCAAGTCTCTTTCATTGTCCGGAACTATTCAGACAATTCGAAGCAAGATTTTTCATTTCTTGGGGAAGGTTTGAAGTAGGTAATACGACGTTTGGTTCTCTTATGTGCAATAGAACGCGACCTAATTTGGGATGTATACTGTTCTGTTTGAAAAAAAATTGGAGAAACGAAAAATCCGATAGAATTGAACAATTATTTCAATTTACGTGACTCAGTCGTTTTGCACTAGAGCGTGATGAAGCAGCCACACCCGATGATGTTATGTTTATACGATATCACGTAGACTCACTACAGGGACATTTATTTCAAGTAGGAAAAAATAATGTAGTTTTTTAAAAAAGTTTTTGTTTTCCTTGATTAATCATCCTGATGTTAATGAAGTTCTGAATGACGTGTATTGTTACAATATTGTGTACATTTCNCCCCCCCCCCCCCGAGAGCAAAGCGTGTCACAATACTTCTCTAATTCGAGTGATCTAATTTATTTTGTTCCATGTAGCGCTGAAAGAAACCCCAGTATCCATTTTTATGTCGTATTTTGGGTGGTCGGATACATTAAAATAGTAAGATCGTAAAAAATAGTATTTCACAGGAAAATGAACAATGGAAATCCTTGATAATTGTTAGTAGAAGTGGTAGTTGGTGCTTACGGACAGTTTCCTTATAATTACATCGTCAAAAAAAAATGTACTCGCGTACTGTTATTGAAGTGATGCACACAACCAATTTTCTGTGAAAGCGCTTTAATTACAATTTGAAATTAAACGAACCAATTCCAAAATATTATTTGCAAGCATTAATTAGTGTTACTACTAGAATGTGATCACCAATTCTAGGTGTTTCTGGTGACCTATGTTCTGATTCCATTCCTGGGCATTTGCAAGTCATACAAAGAGCGGCTGACGTGTTTAATAAACATTTTGTTGTTGTTTAGTTTCGTTTTTGGTCAAGGATTTATAATTTTGCTTTTATTTTGCACATTTTTTCGCTCATAACATTTTGGAAGATCAAAATATGGCAACGTCGTGTTTTCGACTATTTTCTCACATATTGCAGGCCCATTCACAGAATTAGAGGTTCATATTCTATGATCTAATGTTAATGTTTGAACAAGGGTAAATTTTGTTATGTAATTGTCTAAAAATTCATTTTCTTTGTATTCGAGACATAAATGGAAAGATAACGAAGAAATCGTAAAACGACTTCTCTGTTATTTCATAAGCTTTTCTTTCATTATCTTACCCTATAACTTAATTGCATTAATTAAATACCTATATTCTTTCCAGTTCTCCACCTTCAGTAATCCCGTAATCTGGGAGATCATGTTTACCTGCTTTACATGAATTTAATCCACTTAATTTGGATCTCCGGTGCTTTCAATAGCGGAAAATTTCTTTTAATTCGTAAAAAAGAACTAAAATTAGAATATTACGGAGTATTAATGAAGGAAACCAATACCCTCGGAAGGTGTGAGGCCCTTTCTTTTATATGTTTAATAATCCCGTAATAATATGAGAAAATTAACTAATTTTTCGCGAGAGAGTAAAAATCAAGCGGGTTCGCGAATCGCGGAGGACCCGCACGTGTGCAGAAAAGTCACAAGAGCGGTGGGCGCAATGTCCGTGGCGGGGGTGGGGACGGCGGTGAAGGAGGCGACGGCGGAGGCGGAGACCGCAGCGCCAGCCGGCTGGACGCCGCGTCTCACCTTCCCTTAACTAATGGAACGCGTTGCCGCCGCCACCGCCGCCGCCGCCTCGCATAGTAGAGGCGTCGGGGACGATGTTGAAGAGGGGTAGGGGAAGGCGAAGCTTCGTTCTCTCATTACGCAGACGTTAGACGCCCCGGATTTAGCCTTAATGAATGGTTCATATCGAGGCGGGATGGACCTCATCCATTTCTCCATGTGCCTCGCCAGCAAGCTTGCACTCATAACATAACGGCCCTTTTCCTCCCCGCCTACGAAGGTCTTCCCTGCACGATGTTTCTCTCTCTCCCTCCCACTCTCTCACCCGCCGCCGCGACGGTCCGGTCCCCTTTCTCACCCGGCGTCCAGCAAAGCCACCCCGTGTTCAGAATGGGCAGTTCCGTTATTAAATCGCGACCGACTCGCGGAGAACGGACCACCTCTCACCCTCCCCGCTCCTCCGCCTTCGGACTCCTGCGCAACGGCGGCGGTTCGTCCCGACCTCTCCCTCCCCTCCGCTCCGCTCTTCCTCGAGTACTCGCCCTGAGACAGTGGAGGCCGCGGGCATTAGCAAACAGCACATACAGAGCCAGTAAAAGTGATTTGTGACATGGTAGGATCCTCTCCAATGCAAATCCACCCCTATTCTTCTAGCAGCGATGTCCGCTACCCCTGTTCCTCCGCAAACCCTCGCCACCGGCCAAGTTGCGCCGCTGGACGCAGAGGTAGGATTACCCCCCGTCCTCTTCCGGACGTATCCTCACCCGCGCAGTCCTCACTGCACAATATGACCGATTCCAATTATTATTCCCTGCAGCTATAATACGAAAATAAATGCGATGTAGAAATGAAGGTGTTAGTGGGCGCGGAGGTCGTGAAAGGGTTGAAGTGAAGAGAATGATCCTCCCCTCCATCCTGAGAACGATAGGGCGCGGTGGCGACGTCTCGCACCGAACCGTCAATGGTCAGTTCTCGAGGAGCAATTAGACGCAGGGAAAAAAGCTAAGGTCGTATCGTAAGGAAAATTTTGCAGTATCCCTTCGTCGCCCTTCGTAGGCGACTACGCCAAGGATTAACACTCGACACGCGCCTTCTCTTGGCGCTGGTTATTAGCGTTGGTTAACACCGCTATTTTAGCGTAACGGCAGTGTCAATGATTGCGTTTTTAATTTTTGCTAATAGGGATATACTGGGCTTGATCTCAGCTTCGGAACTGCGATTCCACCGTTGGGGAAAGGTGTGGGAGGGAAGTGATGCGGAAGAGGGTGAGGTTAGTTGCCGTTTCTGCTATGGGTGGCGAGGACGCACTTCTTTTACGTGGAAGTGCTTCTGCGCCCAAATTGGGTCGAGTTTTATGTCGGAGAACGATTGCACGAAGAAATTTTAGAAAACTTTTATTTTAATTTTAGGATTAGTTTTCTATGAGACTTTTTACAGACAGGAAATTAGGAAATGAACTCTTGTGATTTTATTACACGATACTTAGGTCAGGAAAATACTAATAAGATTTCCGTAAAAAAACTTCACATGGGTAATATCTTTCTCCAATGAGATAAATATGCCAGAAAGCGATTATTTCATATATCCTGGTTTTTAATATTATTTTTTAAATATTTCCCACAATTGAACACCATACAGTGTATATTTTATAGTGAAATTGCAATCTCAATCTTACTAACAAAATATGTGAAGTAGGTAGTGTAAGAACAATTAGAGATGAAAACATTAAAAATATATCAAAATTGCTGCGAACTTAATAATTCACTAACTATTTTGAATCTCACTAAATATGGAAGTCTCTGTTTAATGTAATAAATACTTCATTTGCTATCCCTGATGCATGAACAAAAACTTTTATTAATTGATGGAATAAAAGAACTTGGAGACAAACGTTTCATGGAGGAATTTTCTTGCTGACTGTCATACCAGAGTGAGAAAATAACTGCTCCATTTTACAGAATATGGAAGTAGCTACCAAGCAATGTTTCGATGAAACATTTAGAAACTAATGAAGATATTAATATAACAATATGATATTAAGTAGTATGGAGTCTTAAGGGGTTATAATTTATTCTACATTACTATACTTAATATGTGATCAAAGTCAGAAACAAACTGTCCCGCAACAGGTCCAGAAGGAACCCAAGGGTTCTTGGAGGGTAGAGCTCCGAATTATTTAGCCTCGGCACTAGGAGGAGGAGAAGTGGCAAACATCGTGCTCCGGTCGGTTTGACCCCAGGATAGACCCAGTTCTGCAGCAGGCTGAGTAGGTCTGGGAGTCACTCTGGATGTTGTAATGATGACCATCTCACCGGGGATCGAACAGTGGCTGTCCAGCCAGCAACTCAGCGCTCACACTGACTCCATGTGATCAAAGCATTCAGTAAATTTGAATATTTGTGAGTTGCAGCGTGATAACTACCGACAATTTCTCTGAGATACTTATATTTGAGAAAATTAAGATATCTTGAAACATACACGTCTGAATTTCTAATGAACATTATTATGAATAACACACACTCACAAAAGAATCTTCCTGCTTAACATTCATATACCATTTAACAATTCGGTTTTCAAGTGTTCGTATTTCGTAAACACAAGTATTTATCAAAACGCAAACATGTATGTATTCCAACCAATAATTCATCGACGTTTATAAGCATCATACTTCATAATCACCATAATGTTTGTTATACAACACAATTCCAGCAGAAACGTAAGGCAGGGCTAAAATGTTTTACATCGCCACCATGTAGCCAATCTAACAAATATTTTTAACTCTTAAGTGTATTTTCAATAAGATTTTTTTTAAAAGTATCTACTTCGCCTCCGAATAGGTCTATATCTTGTTCCCCACCCTATACCCTTACACGTATGGGCTAGTTTTTTTATTTTTTTTACAAATGTATACGTACCAATGCAATGGTATCTCAGACTTGTACTTGCCACTGCGGAAGCAAACTGAGCCCTTCCACAAATCCTCTATTTACGCGTGTTGGCAACGCGGAGGACAAGGGTCTCAGGGCTGACGGCGAAGCCGGAGGACGACGCTGGCGATGGTGGCGTCTTGACCTGGAGATGCAAGAAGCGACGTGCGCGGTGCAGGAGTCAGCTGTCGAGTAGCGCGACGCACAAAGGAGACGCCTCCTCCGCAATGGCGCAACCCAAGACTTAGTCTATGTTCAACGCACCGCTTGCTATTTTCCCCAGCATTAACGATGGATGGCAACGCAGTGGGTGAACGAGAAGATAATAAAGCGAATAAAGGAATATGGTCAATAGATTTACAGTTTCAGAAAACTACATTTCGGAAAAGGTTAAAGGAAACAGGGGAAATAACACTCAGTGGGATAAATTCGTAAGAGTCCTAAAAGCCCAAGAAAAAAAATTCATAAGGAGAAAAAAAACCCCAGAGAATTGATCAACGGTTGGCAAATTCGATGGGATAAGACATGTAAAGGTAGGAAAAACATATGCATACATTCCTAGCGACCTTCAAAAAGAGGAGTAAAAATGATTTAAACCAAAAAAGATTCTCACAGGTCTTGGAAAGTTTTGAACATATATAAAGAGGATTGAGAATGATGTAGAGATAAATTGTTCTTGTAGCAGGGTTGAAGAAGATGAATACCATGAACTTTGGGAATGCGATTTTTATGGCGAGTAGCGAGCTAAATTTCTAAAAGATTATAAACGCATAGACATTTTCGATAGCAAGAGAGAGAAAAAATTAATAGGAAATGAAGCTAAATTTAATTTATTTTTAGAATACGTTAGAAAAGTTGAAACTATNAAGATGAATACCATTAACTTTGGGAATGCGATTTTTATGGCGAGTAGCGAGCTAAATTTCTAAAAGATTATAAACGCATAGACATTTTCGATAGCAAGAGAGAGAAAAAATTAATAGGAAATGAAGCTAAATTTAATTTATTTTTAGAATACGTTAGAAAAGTTGAAACTATTAGGGATGCCATGAAGGTAGAATAGAAAAGGAGTGATATATCAAAAGATAAGAAAGAAGAGTTCGGAAGAAGAATTTAATCAAATCAGAACCCTGTGGTGACATTGTTATAGGCAGGGTGATCTTGGATCTAAAATAAAAATAAATGGAGATAATGAAGCATGATAAGAAATAACTGGTTAAAATTGAATGTAACTAAAAATTGGTGTGATAAGTAGTTCTGATGGTCAAACACATCAGAGCAGTCATTTGTGAGGACTCAGTTAGTCTAGTGACATCCGTTTCAAAGAAATGAGTCAAGTAGCTTCTTTTCTTAATGTAATTTTAAAATTCTGTTATCCCGGAAAGGAAAAGGTGAAAGATGAAACAATTGGAAATCAACTCATGTTCTGATGCTCTGAAATGCGATACTTCATTTGTGCGTTATGCTCCGATCAGCTACGCAGAAAAGGAACTTCCTGGAACTTTTGCGTATTTGTGTATGATGATAAGGATTGTTGATTGAAGAGTCAGTTACCTTGTACATTATTATAGTAAATAATAACAAATAACTATTTTTTTGATATGGAAATAAATTATTTTAGTGAACTTGGTAATTGGTTTTCTTGTTTATTAAAATAAAGAAATTACAATGCTCTCGTTTTTCATTATATTAGTACTGTGTTATTGTAAGCGAACTTGTAAACACTGTAATAAGAAATATACAAGGAGTGGAAGAGGAAAGGTAATTTGAAAAATGAGCAAAACCAAGACGAAAATGAATGTTTAGTAATGTCAAACTTACAGATAAGTAAATGAAAAATTGATGCATTAAACTCCAGCAGAACTCACCTGACCTATATTTGAAATGTTATATTGGTATGTTAATATTTGTTGTAACTATTTGTTACATCTGATGAAGGCCCAAATAAGGTCATACCTATTTGAAAATGTCTATTCTCGATCGCTTCACACAATTTCAAATGTGTGAATCTCAAATGTGACAAAATTCTCCCTCAGTTTTGTACAATTATATTAATAAGTATTATGAAAAAAGGAAATATCCGGAATCGTTCCGGAATGACCTCTTTTTGCGGAGGACCCCGTGAATTCTCGTCCTCAATACGTGAAGGAACTTCAGGTGCTGTAAAATCGGAGAAATCTGGCACTTACACGAACTAAATAAGAACAATACTAGACGTTGAGAAATTAATATTTATTTCACGGCATTACCGTGAATTAAACAGTCAACATCCATTTAGTAACTCAACATCGTATACGTTGCGAGACGCTACAAATAAATATACCATCATGCAGAAATTTCTGCGAATTATTAATGAAAGGACTCGTAAGGGACTTCATTAAACTTTGGACCCACAACAACAGTGAAATCAAACTGAATAGTGATGGTGAATAAGAATGAGAAGTTGACCCAGTTGTGATAAGGGTATCTGAAGAAAGAAGTCCTAATATTTAGAACCTACTTATTTTTTATTTGCTTATATTATAATGATTTCAAGGTTTATGTCGTGAGGCTTGTTTCCTCATAAGCACATGATTTGGGTAAAGGAAAAATGGAACGAGATATATTAGAGTCCGGATTAGATTTCAGAAAACTCAACCAGAAATTCCATCCAGGGGAACGAAACCGTGCTTACTCATTCAGCAGTACATTGGGTGCGAAGACACAACCACTACTCTGGCGCTGTCGAGGTCTTATAAGGAAAACTATCCTGAGGATGGTGACAGTGAAGGTTCAGAATCTCTGAGGACAACTAGGAACCTTGAGGGTTTCCGTTGTCGGTGGGCATCTGAATTCGTCGGACGACGTCCGCGAACTCCGCAACGAGTACGACGCTGCATCACAAAACCTCCCGTGGACATGACAGCGAGCAAATTTCCTTCTTGTGGGGGCGCGAGAAGGGAAGGAGCAGAAGGAAGGATGCACCCCTTCCCAAGCCGACGCCGATGCCAAGCGCAGCGGCGGTCTCTTAAACACGGAGACGAGGATCGTGTGGAGTGCTAGCAGAAGCCTTCACTGGGGGGATGATGTGAGGACACTTGTGCAATCAACAACCGTAAAAGAAAAATTGAAATATTATCGTAGATAGTTTCAATTTTAATACTCGTGTGAACTATTACTTTTTAATAAATGAAAGAACAGTCAATTTTGGAAGTCTAACAAAATAATTTTTAATTACCGGGGTGTAATGGAGCTGCTTCTATCGTGGAATCGCATCTTTTAAAAAAATAGCCCTACGAGAAATTTATTGATAAACCCTTAAGATTGGGTGTGATGTTAGTCAGGAGTTGCAATTTGTCAAATATTTAGATTTATTTTAACACAATATTATAGGAAAATGTATCATGACTCTTGGTAACATATTCGGGGGAAATGATACTCAGGAAAAGTGATATGTTATTGACTGCGGTTTACCAAGGTTTACCAAATATCACATCAGTAACAAAAATTTCCAATTATTTTTTATGTTGATACACACGAATTTCCATCACAAGTTATCTAACCAAAGTTTTTTTCTTTTTGCTATTATCATTACCAAATTTGTTTCAAATTTCAATCCTACTCACTGAGCAAATATGCAAAGGTCCAATTTAATAATTGCAATAATACTTCTTCCCAAGTATACAATCTTAGAAATNTACTTCTTCCCAAGTATACAATCATGGAAATATACAACCATGTAGGTAAAAATGAATTTTAAATATCTTTCTACTGTTCGATCAGTGGACTTGAAGGTTACGAAGTCTGCTCTCTTACCTCTACTTGCTTGCCAGTTACCAATTGTAAAAATCAATTTTTATCAACATGGCTGACTTTTATCCCAGGTATCTTGGGAATATTTCCTTTGAAATACGGGTGCTTTTTTGTCAAGATTGTTTAGTTGGGAAGAAACATTATCGGCATGATAAAATGGATCTTTGCGTGGTTGGGACGAAACAGAAGATTCATCCTTTCATTCCGATAATGCAATCTTGTCTTTCTGAGGTGAACATTCGTGTATTCCTTGGACTAAAGACACCGCCTTTGCTTGGACAGGGAGGAGCCGCGAGGGAGGCTGTTGTGATGTGATCGTCGGCATCTTCTCCCCCATCGCCTCCAGTCGTCGTCGTTACCCGCGGCCGTCACCACCCACGCTCTCTCCAGCGTCGCGGCGACGTGTCCGTTGCAGAGGGCGACGAAGACGGAGAACTAATTAGGGATAAGAAAAGGCCCCTCGGTCCCCGAAGCAAGATCTCGTCTTCCTTCCCAACGCCGTCGTCCCCGCGGCGGCGCCTTCCCCCACCCCCCACCCTTTTCCCCACCGATTGCGCCTTGTCAGTCAAAGGAGAGAATATATATAGAGGACTTCCAACAAAGGCTGATTGTCGGGATGATGAAAGGAAATTAATTAGTCCATATCCAGCGAGCGGGACGCGGTCCGCTGCCGTCGTCGTTGCCGCCGAGCCCTTCGTCCGCCGACGGCGCCGCGACGCCCCTGGCGCCACTTTGAGCCGCGGAGGCGGCAGCGGGCGGCGGCGGTGACGCCTGCACCGCGACGCTCTTTGTGGCAAGCGACTCCTCGCCGGCCGCGGGAGACAGCGGTAGCTACCATGCGGCGGAGAATGCTGCTGCTTCTTCTTACAGTGAGATTCGTGGACAAGCCGTTGAAGCGCTGGCAGCGCTTTCGCTCCAAGGCAGACGAGCAGGAAAGAGGACGGGCACGATGCAATGTGGAGGCATAAATAATTCAGAATAAGATGTATATTTAAGGTGAGCGTAACTAGAGGATAAAAAAAGCACTTTCATTTTCACAACGGTATCAGCCCTTGGTTTTGCATAAGAGTTTATTTTCGTCAAAAGTTAATACCTTCTTCTTAATTTGGCATAAAACCATTCGATTGCAATTGGAATGTTTTAGAAAATGTTGTTTTTTATTGAGCATAGCATTTTTGAAACTTAACTCTAAAATTCTATATTTAACTTTGACGCTTTATCAAAAAGGAATTAATAAGTTTGGTGGACATTACACCCGCGCATTATAATAGTTTACATATTATAATAAGATCCTAGCAGAGAAAATAATTATTTAATTGCTTCGGGATTTGATATGGGGAAAAAATCTGTACTGAGAACAGTGCATAGTTTAGAATATCTACTATTGAGTAAGCTGAAGTAACTATTTTTTTATATTTTCCTTCAATTTAACTAACTTTTTTAAAAGAAAAATACAATATATCGTACTCTTACATGTTGAGCCAATTTTAGGATGACAGAACAATTATAACCTACCAACGTTGTATGGCTAAGTTCAAAGTTAACATTGAAGGTTTTATAATCATTCGTGACGAGGAATGACAATTTTGCAATGCCTTTCACATTACATATTTTTTTGTTATAGTTACGGATTTGGAAAACTCAATGTTCCTCTCTGTTGTATTCGTTTCTTTATATATCTTCTCAAACCGCACGTCATACGGATTTGAATTAAACTAAATGCATTAACAATTTCCTCATTTATTAAATTACTCGAAAGTTTGAAATAAATAAATTTCTAATAAAATTTATAATCGAATTGTTCTTTTTTATGAGAAAAAACTTTAAAAATAATTGATGGACCCAAATTTTAGAAATTTAGCTATTTGAGAATAATAGTTACGAAAATTGGATCTTTGCCTATTACGCACAGCCAACTGAAGAACTAAAATCCACGACACATGAGAGAGAGAGAAATAGTGTTCATTTTATCCGTACACGAAGATATATCTGATTTGATGAAATTGTTCAAGAGAATTTGATACTCTCCAGAAACAAGCGTGTGTTTTTAAAATAATGTGTTTTATAAGGACATTTTGAAGAAAAAAAACTAATCGAAAAACAGTAAAAAAATGACCTTTTTTTTTCAAGAACTTTGACCGCTTTGAAAATAACACATTTCACTTTGCTCTCTGCAAAGTAGCAAGGGAACATAACAGAGTTTATGTTAAAGATCTTGGGAAAGCCCACCCAAAACTGAAGTCAGGATAATCAGGCTTCCGGTATCAGTGCGTAAGACTTTCGGAGTCCTCTATCGCAGCTATCTCCAGCGATAAGCTAATCTCCCGAGTGGAACGCAGTATATTCAGAAATACGGCTGCTGGATTTGGTCGGATAGAATGCTGATTAACGACCTGCGGGAGTACTGATAGGTGTTAATAGCGGCCCCGATCAGGGAGCCAGTGGCTGTCGTAAGGTGGACGGGGGTGCGCGGAGGGGCCACAGTCACTCGATCCGCGTGTTTTATTTGCGTCGCGTTCCGCGCTCTGAAGGGGCGTTTATTTATAAAACAACTCGACCACTAGTTACAATCTGACTGCATTGACAGTGACGGTCAAGGTTATACCCTATCGACGGTATTGCACGCACGGAAATATTGCTGACTTTTAATGTTTTAATTTCATACTGCGATATTGATGGCTGCTTCGTTCAAAACGATAAATTTGAGAGTTAACTGGAATGAGGGGTGAGTTATATTTCTCTCTGAAATTATTTTAGAGTGTGAAGAACAAATAGGTGATTAGTTTCTCTCTTCAGAACAATGCGGAATATGTATAGCTCTGGAAATGGTAATTTAAATAGATTTTTCTATTCATTGTATTGTTACTTGTCTTTGCTGATTTTAATAATATACGCATTAAGAAATTATTATACATAAGCTTAATTTCTATTATGTTCTATGAATTCAAAATAAAGTGTTTTCTATAAAAAATTGAATTTTTGCTATATAATTCTGCAAAAATTGAAATAGAAGAAAATAGTTTAATGATTTTGATTTTGTTTATGAATGACTTAAAGTTTTTTTTGAAATATGAGTTTAAAGAAAATTCTAAGAGTTTACCTCATATTTTAAAGCATGTTCTCACGATGTTCTTTAGTATTTAGCTGGGTGATATTCATTATAACAGAAATGTAAAAATAACAAAATACCCCGTTTAAAAATATCAAAAAATTAAAAGATTTAAACATTTAGGATCACGAGTCTTCTCATAATGCTAGCAACTAGTTACATGACTTACCGAGCTTTCCAATTTTTCTATTGCCATCCTTCTAGTAATTATAAGAAATTTCAGATCTAGGATGTCATCTTCAGGAAAAATATATTTGCTTCAACTTCGTTATCCTCCTTATAGAATGATAGCTAGAAGTAGATGTCTGTCTTCGATGAAAGAAGTATTACCCAATAAGACCAAAAATCTGATTTAATGTTTGTGTAAAACTACTGTTATTACATGCAATATTTTGTACGGTAATTTTGTAAATTTTGTAAACGATACCAAATAAAAAATAATAATTTGCTTCAAACGAGAAGTAAAATATATATTTGATTGATATTTCCATTTCACTTTGTTTAATTTGAATAGGATTGCTGGAGTGAAAGTCCTAGAGTTGTTTGCTTCTGGACTTTACTTCCTGAACACAGGTTCATCGTGAAATCTATGGAGTTCAGCATATTACGATGAAACAATAAATTTACAATTATAATACGTTATGTATTTCGGCTATGTAGGACCCACTTTACCAGTATAAGACCGAAATATGTGTACCCTGTTGAAGGCATAGAAGGCACTTGGGACATCGGCCACGGATCGTACACACATTTAATACGTAATTATTATTTAAGTAAAATAAAAACTAGGCGAGTAACATAAATATAGTTTACATAAAATATATATCACGTTAAATGTATTTTAATTAAAAAATAAATCACACTAAACATATTTCAAGAGAAAAATATAAAATCGAAAAATAATACACTTCAAAAAAATGAAACTTTTTAATAATTCGTAGACAAATCGTACTGAACGAGTAGCAATGAAGTACTCCTTCAAATTTCATCGATTTTTATCTGCTGTTTGGTTGCTTCTTTTTGAAACGGTTATTTTATCTTCATGTGTACGTTCACTACAAACTTCTGAATAATTTTTATAACATTTTTTTCACTTCTTTATTTTACTACGTTCCTGTTGTAATAACACAATCGATGAAGATGCTTGATAGGTTCGAAATTCGTCTCCGAAACTTTGAAGAATTAACTAACACGAAAGGAACTTTAAATAACTTCTGAATGTTCTTAAAATTAACATAGATTATAAATTTTAAATTAAACATCAACGCAAATAACAAATTCTAAAATTATACTTTTATTTTTATTACGTTTATTGTTTTTTTTAGAATTAGCACTTTAATATTCTTTATTATGTTTTAGAGACATGAGGAAGCACCCTTCCAATTTCGTGTCAGATCATAATGTATAAGTATTGAATAAAATAATACAAAAGGTGAGTTTTTTATTTGGGTGTTCATCTAATACAGTTGATATCGAATGTATTTCAGTCTCAGAGTGCATTAGTAATGAAGACACCATCGATAAGGAACCGGCGTATCATCCCATCAATAAAAGACACCTCAGATCCTGGAGCTACAGCCCCAAACTCCCTGGGCTTTGGCGAGGAGATGCCATTCCACTGGAGACATGTTCGATACATTCCCTTATTTCACGGCACCCAGCGGCGTTTGGCGACTCGGCCACGGGGCCCAAGGCAGATGGCGTCTCGCACACCCCACGCCGCCACTATGGGGACTAATGCTGCGGTCGGGATATAACGTATCTATGTGTGTGGGGGTGGCGCTGTGTCTCCGAGGTCCCTGCGGGCGTCGCTTGAAGCCCTGGCATTGTGCACCGCCTCTGCCCCCGTCTTCCCCCTCCAACAAACATCGGTCGCACAGAAGCGCTGGCCGCGGGTGGTATCCACCGGCAGGACTCGTTCAAGGTGGAGAAGGAATTGACATGTCATGAATTCTACCCGGATCTCAATTACAAAATAACACAAAGTTATACGAAGTGAACTTTCTCTTTTAATAATCTAACTCAACCTGATATTTAATTTACACGAAAGAGTAACAGAACCTTACATTTTTTGAGTCGAAAACCATAAATTTCAAGCACTAAAGAGTATGAAAATAATCTTGTTTTATAAAATGGGATATGTGTTAATTATTCAAAAAATAGTTTTCAGTTTGGAAATGGTTTTTAATATTTTTAATATTGTATTACAAGTTAATAAAGGAAGATACAATGATCAATCAGATATCGATAAAATCACGCGACGATATTCTATTCATACGACGCAAATATATTTCCAAGAAATGAGACATCTCCGGTACTGTGGGCACTCCATATTTGTCGAGTCGCCTAACGTCATCATCGTAGTACCAGCCACTGAGCTCCTCCTCCTCCTCCTCTTTTTCTCTTTCACATGGATTCTCCCCTACCTTCACTCGAACCTCCCTTACGTGTTCCCTCGCCCCCTATCATCTCTGCTGGCGACCTCGATCGCCCACGGGACGCGACAGCTCGCTGTTGCGTCTAATATTTACTGCTTAGCGCATCCCGTCTCTCTATCCCTATCCCCCACCCACCTTCACGGAGCTTCCTTATTCAGCGATCCCCTCAGGTCGACTGCATTCTCTCTGCTATCGATTACTTGACGCCCCTCGAGGAATAGGTGGCAATGGAGGCGGTGGAGATGGCGGCGGTCGAGACAACACACTGGAGGAGATGGAGGTGGGAGATGTGGGGAAACTATTGAAAGAGTTTGAATGTTAATGGGAATCAGGCCCGACCTGACCACTTTCTTCGAAGACAAAAATTAATTTGAGTTCATCAAGTCTTTAACAACCGTTTATAAGGATTATAAATTTTTTGCCAACAAGTCTACCATCTAAATAAAAATTCAAGGCGTAGACAAGAAGACTATCATGGGAAGTTCCAGTCCAAGCTATTGGATACACCAATCCCTCTCTTCAATAATTTCACTTCTACTTTTTACCGTAGTCGTATGAGCAATGAGCATTGGTAAGAGAGTTTTGGTAAGAGTGGAATTAGTGATACGAAATTGATCCTCAATTAGTGATTAGGACGAAGTAACAGATCATGATGAGTTAAACGAGATGAAGGTCGTTTAGTACTCGATACATAACAGATACGATTGCGTAAAATACTAACTGCGAGGAAAGCAAATATTAATTATAGATTCGCTTACATCTCTGGATGAGAAAAATCCAAACTCAAAAAACTGAATAAAGCAGCAGAAAAAAGTAACAATTTGTATGAAGTTTAGTGTGCATGAAAGTTGAAGACTAAAGAAAAGAAGAGAGAAATAATCCTTTTCGGAAATCCCCTTTTCGGGGTTCATATTACAATAAAATTTCATCAACTGACACTTGAAAACATTTTAGTCGTTTCTCCTCAATAAGACACAGTATTCCGAGAGAAAACAGGAGTAGACTAACAAATATTACTAGTTTTTAGTGTGAGTAAATTTTGGAGGAATTTTCTTTCATGAAGGAATTAATTTCAGTCAACGGTGTGATAAAAATGTGTTTCCGTTGTTAACAACGATGGGTTCTAGAATACATGTGAGGAATCAAAGAACGTGCATCGACCATGGAAGAATTTATGTCATAACAATTGACTATAAACTAAAAAATACGACTAGCTTCTCACGTTGTCGTACCATTTAATACACTCATACTACAAAGAAAATTGTTTCACCACGTAGCCTTTGAACTAAAGGTGAGCGCAATATCAATTTAATTTATGTATAACAATAATAATAATAATGTTTATTTACTTGATTATTAATATTGAAGCAGCACAGTAGGAGTATACTTCGTCCATAACATCGTCCGTCTCAACTCGAAACCATTCTCTGCCTAGGACTATTATGACCAACGATTTCAATAATATTCAATAGTTGTGGGAGTATGGGCCGGAGAGAGCGCATTATGTTAAAATGATGAAAAGGAAGGACCTAATTCAAGTACAAACGAACCATGCATTAATTGACACAAAAGGGAAATACGAATTATTAACTAAATGCATAGAAAGGACTGAAGACGGTATGAATGGCGAAGAGAGACGGGAGTTGAGCGGAAGAATGGTGAAAGACAAGGAAGAGCGAAGGAATGGGGGAAGAGTGAAGAACAACAATGAAGAATCAAGCAGTGAAAATAGTTTTAAGAATTATAAAGATAAATGTCATGTAATGTCTGTCGATGTACACTTGTCATTAAATAAAAAAAAACTGAAAACAAAAATATTCAATAGTTTCGGAATGAACAAGCTCAAGTGCAATTTAACCTTCAGAAGCTCTGAGGGCAACACCAACTATCAAGCAGGACCATCAATAAAGAATAATGAACGTAGAGCACTTCGTAAAAAATGCGCAAAAATTTTGTACGACGAAAAATACCATGGGGATCAACAAAGACTAAATTAACTTAATATTATCCTCTTAGGAACGATACTGTTCTGCAACCAACAATAGACATGACGTAACAAATAAATTTGACAACAAGAAATANAAGGTGCTTTGGCGTATTAGCTGAACCCGCTTGGTAGTCTAAAGGTTAACAACAAAATTCACGCGATAAAGCCGCGAGTACTCAGTTTGTAATTATTAAAAGTATAGGGATCACCAGTATGATTCAAAGTTTGTTTAATTCAGAACTGTGTTCAAGAATAAACGTGGTAAAGGATTAATAGTGTATTAATAATGGAAGAACATGAAGACATCCATGTCATGGAGACATCTTACATTCTGACCTCTATAAAGTGTTCAATTTTATTTATTTTTTAATATTTGTACTTGTGTATATTCTCTAATAAATTTAGGTCATTCGAAATGAAACCAATGATTGTAGAGCGCTGATGCAACCGCCACTCTTGCGTCTCCCATACTTTCTTTCCCCGTTTGACGCAGCTTCCCTCAGGACATAAATTGTATCGCCTCTTGGGAGGAGAAGGGATATAAGGTGTATTGTGCACGCTTTCTTGTCTTTCCCTGGAATTTTTACTGTTTAAAGACATAAATTTGCTTGAAACGCACCTCTTCTACTTCCTTTCGTTTGGGTTTAAGAATAAATTTGGACCTATTCATTGCAGTTTATGCTGTAAATATTCTTTTTTCTTTGAGTAGAAATGAACAATTCTTAAGAGTTTATTGTTCGTGAAAAAAAAAGTCTTCTAGTTAGGAGACGCATCGGTGAATATATAGGTGGTTGTAATATAATAACGTTTGTACATTTTTCTATTAATGTTTATGGCATTAATTTTTGACAGAAAGAAAATTGAGATGTAACAATTTGAGAGTTACAGTATTACAATGGAGGAGAGAAGAGGCGAGAAATAAATGGTAAACATTCGTATTTTATTGATGAACCATTGTTTCTTGTTCATAGCACAAAATGTGTAAAAACTCATTAATTTAGAATAAAATAAATCTACTTTAAGATGTAGATCTTCATTTTAACCCGGAAAATTCTGTATGTAAACGCTATAATCTTCTTTAAATATAAAGAATTCAAGTTATTACTCGAATTTTATACAGTACAATTCCGGAGTTGATTGTAAAATACAGCTATTATTTTTATATTTCATGATATGTGGAAACTTAACACACAACATATTTCCGCCATGTGTCGCCAATAGAAAATCAAAACTTTGACGAGTTATTCGGAGGATGGTTTATCGTCGTCAAGAACGATCTTGTGTAAATTATGTGGTCAGGAACACAATACACAAGTTATATACTTAAACGTTCCCCATACAGTATTCGGAATAAAAGCTGTTCAGTCTTTGCTGATTAAATCGTAGCGACAAATGCGCAGAATTTTATTTTATACTATACAATGATAGTGCAGATTCTCGTGCCCCTCCTTTTTTTTGGCAGATTACCCCTGAAAACTAACCAAACACACAGAAACAAAGTTTAATCACTTGCGAAATACATGCACTCTAAGATTTCACGGATCTCAACTAAAGAATTGTCAACTCTCATTATATTTAAGCGCCTCTATTACCAAATGAACGTTACTGAAGGTCTGCAAATACATAATGAAAGAGTTGGTATAGCATACATACAACTAGTGGTTATAAAGCGTGCTCCAGAAACATTATAGGCAGTGAATACTGTAAATGTGCAACGAATGTAAAATATATTAATTATAATACAAAAGGACTCAAATGCCCATGAACATTTAACCATCTTGCATGGAAAGATGTAAAATACATTTGGAAAAAATTGAAGTGTAGAGAATTGTGCTGTCCTATCATCTACTGAAATCATTTTTATTCATTTAATCTCAAAAATAAGAAAGTGTAGCAAAACAATGTCAACGTCAAAAAAGAAAGTATTAGCAAATATATATCCGGGCAAAGGAGCCAATATTTTTTTCTTTTTCTTATTGATTCACACGTTTTACATGCAACTCAGGCAAGCTTCCTCGGTTGCATGGCTTACAAGAACGCAGCGGGTGGGTTAGACGTATCGGAAGCGGTTGATAGCAATGTCAAGTGTAATTTGTAGGGGTGAGGTGCGAAGAGACACTGAAAACACCCTTTGACTGCGCGCTACGAGTACTCAAATGAAAACTGGAGAAGCCAACGAGTTACTGCAACCAATTTTACTATGAGTGGAACATTTGAAATGAGGACATTTTAACATTGCTATAATACTGTTTGATATACAAATAACTCTCTAGTCAAAAATGAAAAAAGTTAGGTAATTATACAAAATAGTTTTAGTTCTTTTCAATCTTCAAGAATTTCATCCAAGAAATCTGTCCCAAGAATTTACAGTTACCTTAAGTCAGTGACTGATTTCATACAATTCCACTTCCGTGTACTAGTACGTGCAATAACTTATATGCAAATGTGGTGACCCTGTCATACACCTACAACCACGACCACAGAGATACGATCAAAATATAAATTTAGTTCTTTAAAATCCGAGAACATATTAAATGAGATTTCCTATTATCTGAGTGACTTCTGTAAAGCAACAAAAGTGTGTTCAAGATATAATTCTATTCACGCAATATGCAAAATACACCTGGGATAAATTTTGTACATAGGACAGAAAATTTTTAATATGAATAAAATAAGCATTTTCTTATGACATAATTGGTATTCGTTGGTTTGTCATAATGCTCTGTTCTATTAGTAAACAGGCTTCAGTTATCGGATCATCTTCGACTGAAATCACCAACACACAATCGGATAATACACTTTCTTTCCCCATGATTTAACACTTGATTTTATTCGAAAATAAAAAAAGATATTAATCATGTTACGTCGAATGAAAATGGTAGACGGGACGGGATTCGAACCCGGGACCTTGAGCTCTACGCGCTCATGCGCTTACCGACTGCGCCATCGCGTTCGCCTCTCGGGTCCGTCTATCATTCTCATTCAACTTGTGAAACCCAAAGACCTCTGAGGTGGTCTCGTAGAGACTAGATTCCTCATCTGAGGCGACTCCCATAGGAAGTACTTTATTTGGGTAGCATTTTCCATTTCTGGTTCACAAACATAGAAATCTCTTAGATTGCGGTGAACCTCACCGCCAGGTAACAGATTAATCATGTTACGTCGAATGAAAATGGTAGACGGGACCGGGTCTTTGGGTTTCACAAGTTGAATGAGAATGATAGACGGACCCGAGAGGCGAACATCC
>NNCF01134056.1:0-66485 GCA_002313205.1 Laupala kohalensis | reverse complement strand
GGGATGGCGCAGTCGGTAAGCGCATGAGCGCGTAGAGCTCAAGGTCCCGGGTTCGAATCCCGGTCCCGTCTACCATTTTCATTCGACGTAACATGATTAATCTGTTACCTGGCGGTGAGGTTCACCGCAATCTAAGAGATTTCTATAAAAAAAGATAATTAACTTTTTCCATTTATATATTGTCTTCATCTTTTGTGCAACAATATTATAACAGAGTATTTCAATCACTTCAAATATCACTTCGGATTTTTATCTCTCACATTTCACTGCTTCCCTGATTTTTCAAGTTTCTTTTTTTTGTATCCCACAAATATCACATATCATTCCTCATTTTTTAGCAATTAATTTTGGTTATTCACATCGGAAAGTTTTACATTCTCTTCCCATATCTGTTAAGGTCCTATGCTTTCCATCGTCCTTTCCTGTCCCATGGATACTCCTTCTGTTTTTCTTTGCTGGACTGCTAAGGAAGATTCCAAAATCCTAACACATTCCATTAAAATCCATTCCAGTGGTTAAATGGTTTCAACCACTTCTTCCTTATTCTGCACAAAATGACACATCATATTTTTAATCATAATTGTTCCAAGATTGTCTTGAGACACATCAAATTTGCCAGTCCTCATTCTATTCATTACTATTTATTATTATTTCTCTAAAATTCCGTCCATTCAATTCCGTTTCTGAACTATTGATTCGTAGATTTTTTCATACCGACCAATTGTCACTTCGGTCATGGTCAGTTTCATTGTTGCGAAACAAACACTTGCGAGAAACAAACACATCGCGAGCCGGAACGTCTACGAGAACCAATCGGACGTTCCGTGACGCGTGACTGAACAGGAGGGGGGGGGTCCGTAGCCACTGCCTCGAGGCTAGCGTCGCCAAAGCACCCGCGCGCCGCTATATTTAAACCCCTTATGCCCCGTCCTGATTAGCGTTGATGCATAAATATCGGCGCCGTAAATCCTACGCTTAATTTCATATCTCTCTCCTGCCGCACATTGTTTATTGAGCGGGCGGGTGGACACGCGCGCGCAACTTCGCAAACGCCCTGTACTCGGTCGTTCCAAACGTTTCAACTGGGCCCCATTAGCATTTTTATCTGCGTCATGCATGTTGTAAACCAGTCAGTTCGAATAGTTTATGGCCCCTTCGGTTTTGCACTAGCCTCTTTCCAATAACCACGTTATGAGCGGCGAATTCAGTATGCAACACCTAGGCCATACGTTATGGGACGAACCCGCGCCCGCCGCGCAGTGCAACCCCTGGAGCTTGTGTTTTGTCCGAATAGTGACGAGGGGAAAGGTGCGGCAGAGAGCGCCAAGATCGCTTCAAAAAGCTGACAAACGTTTGGCGATTACAAGTACGCGTAACGTAAATTTCGGGGATATTGTTGTTGCACTTTAGAAATAACTATGCGGCGTTATAAGTGACCAGTTGAAGTGTGTGCTTACGCTGAAATGTGTGGAATCGATGCCCCAAACCGATGTGGTTATAACGTGTGCTAGGTATTTTTGGGGGTTTTGTGAAGCTAAGCTTATGAAAAGGTCAAACTTGCGGTGGATTAATGGAGTGATATTTTGTCCATTTTCAACTCCTGTAGTCTGCATTTACTATGAGCAAAAGCAAACAAACAAAAATTCCAGAAAATTGATATCCTACTTATTTGTTTTTCCAGTACATGATTGGGGAATTAAAGTGATAAGAACAATAAAACACATTACAAAACACCCTCATAAACCACATCGCAGAATAACAATAAAAGCTCCTTATTTTGACACAACGATTTCATCTACAAAATAAATTTATTTATGAAATTAAGNCTTATTTTGACACAACGATTTCATCTACAAAATAAATTTATTTATGAAATTAAGAAAAAGATTTTTTGCTTGAACTCGTGTAGACTCGTTTCATTTTCATAAAAAATGCATATTACCCAGTAACTATTTTACTATTAATGAAAATATTTTTCAGATGTGAATAAATAATGACCCCCTTTACACTCACAGATTTTTTAAATTTTCTCTGTTTTCCTTTCTTCACGGAAAATAGAACCGTATATTTTGGGAAACTTATCCCATCATCTTCCTATGATTTAATCTTATCTATCGGTTAATTTTTAATTAGATAATCTTCCGTATGTGTGTCCCAAACTTATTATGTTATGATGTTATTCTAGTTAAACCCGTTTGATGGAAATTAACACGGGGAATTAAAATTGACATTCTACGACAATATGACCGTTTACTTTTATTTTGTAGGTTTTTTTTTTATTTACGTAGATGATACGGCAGATATAGTATTCCTCTACCTGATAGTTGTAGGAGAATAATGTCAATATACTTTACCTGCGATCTATGTACATCTACGGTTTGGAAATATTGGAAACCTCCGATAAGAGTAACCGTCCCGAACTGTAGACCTTCACATGGGTCATTCGTGAGCCTCTTGTGAGCCAATTAAGTACATATTACTTAAAACACTGAACTTCAACTTAGTCTTTCACTTGTTAAAAATGTCCCTGAAGAGGTCTCGAGGTGTGCCCATGGGATTCACGAAGCATCCCACTCCGGTCGATTTGATGTCGGGGATTGAGAAATTTTATGGCAGGTTGAATGGGCCTGGGAATCAGTATGGACGTTGAAGTACGTGTGATGAAAAATCCCACCATCCCTGCGGGATTCGAATCCCTGCAACTAAAAGCTATAATAACTCTCTCAACTGAGTTGGTTTGTTGTAATGTTTACAAGGCTAAGTCAGTCATTAAAATTTGATCCTTCACTTTAAGAATTCCATGTACGACTTTTCACGTGACTGTTGACGTGATTTTATTTGGTCCTTTTTTCACGTTTGTACGTTCACATAATATGTTTTCTAACGTCGCTTGGCCCTGGAAAATCCGTATTGTAACATTTATTTAATTCTCATGAACCGTACCCCAAAAACACTCTGGAAGCTATGGGAGTGGAAGGTATCTTGATTTTAATAATTAAAAGATTTTAAATTGGACGACCATGATTTTATATTAAAACAAACAGTAAATCAATGGACATACAAATATTGTTTTACAAAGAAATGTCATTAAAACACATCTCCTTATAATCCCTTCAAAAATCTAATCTAAACACATCAATGTACATACATGTAAAATATCTTATACTAAAACTTACAGCTAAACACATTTACAGATAAAGGATGCACGATTATGTTCAACAAGGTTCAGTTAAATGTTACTGAATTCGTCAATGAAGGCGGAATAAATTGATCATGAAAGATCATACTGTTGGTTAGATTTTCACTGGTCAGTGAAAGATATGTGAGCTCATAGTTACGTTCTTGTAGCGTTTGCTGATGCTCAGTTGGAGAACAGCGTCCCAAGCGGTTGGAAGATGCAGGAGGCAGCGACGGTGTGTGAATCAGTCAACAGTATTCAAAATGTATATGATCACAATGTTTCCATTATCACAACAAAGTCGTATTATCGACAGTTTCAGATATTATCATACGTTTGCCGGAAATGCATAGTTTGACCTCACGCACAACACGCTTCACAAAATGTTCATGACCGACGCCGTTATGGTCCGATGTTGACTCGACGAAGTCTGAAGAGAGAGTGATGCTTGATCTAGTGGCTGCGGGGTCTTCCCATGCTCTCGAGCGAAAACACTCCCGCGCAAATACATTATTATTGAATTGTTCGTGTGCAAATCAAATAATTGATTCAATGTTACATTAAAATTAGAAGATTGACAGTCAGAATTTATGTGACGTTTCTCCATGTAATGAATAGGTAATTATGTATATTTTATCATGAAATGTCTTGATGATAATAGAGCTCTCTGGTGGTAGATTGACGTACTTAAGCCTTTTAGATCTATTGATAGTATTAGATAATATTATTAGCTTCTGGTGGAAATGCACCACTTATCTTAAGTGCGGATATGCTTTTTAGATTGAAATTGGTACCACTGAGTAAAACCACGCGATTTAAAAGAACGTAACCCTTTTTATTTTGTTACAATATAGGCATAAAAATTAACTTTCATTTAATATTCAGCCTGATCCACGCCCCATCGAAAATTAAACATAAAATAGGTAATAATAAATAAACATTCTAGTGATGAAATATGCATCTAAAGCTGGTCCATCCTAATTGCTATAGTAAAGGTAGCATGTGAATTTATATGTATGTTGAAGAGCACATATTTTATTTATTTTTAGCGACCCTTCTTGAGATTCATCCAATGAATTGAATAAGTGTATTTGATGAAATAAGAACTGAAATTTTGGTTGTAATAAAAATTTTGTTGTTAAAGAGGTGTGTTTTATACTTTTTAAATGTACCTTTCTATGTCTATTTATTGACAAACGTATTTTTCACTATAAAAATATAATTATTACAAAAACAAATTTAGTGGTCCGAGAAGAACCAAAAAGTTGGCGATCCCTGAACAACACGACTGGATAGTGAGGTGCAACTCGTGGTATCACATGTCGTGGCATGGTCAAGTGAGCGCTAGTTTTGATACTCGTTTCAAAACGTATATTAGCACGCAAGTTCGAATGAAAAGAGTTGGATGAGATTACAGTGCAGTTGAAAATTTTATACTGCTTTAAAAAAGTACTACAATGGCTGCAACAGTGTACGAACCATTTTTCATCAAATATAAATACTAATAATGAACTGAAGAACTTATCGTTTAACGACGTAATTTTCCCGTGCTCCAACACACCACATTCTGTCAATGCCGTGAATATAATATTTACAATATGTAATCAAAAAGAATGAGAAAACTAACCACAACTATGACGTACAATGAGAGATGAGTGTGAAGCAGACGAAGAAATTCTGAAAGGAGACGACGGCCATGGCTGAAGAAAAAAATTAATCACTTCCCGCGTGGGACGTGATCCCGGCTGTCGGAAGCCGGGAATCTGCCGTCATTTGTCAAGAATATCAAATGACTGCAGCGGGCGTTCTTGTGGAACCTCGTGGAAGACCTCTGTGACACGGCGGCAACGGCGGTGCAAGTCTACTCAGACATCGGAGAGGTGTGACGCGGCGCTGCGTTGATGGTTCCTTAGCTAGAGAAGAATCGGAAGCACCAAAGGACTTTGCACTGCCGACAACTTTCAAATTGTTCAATTTACTTACTTTATTTATTCATCAACTATATATTTCATATTAATATTTTTTTCGAATTCATTATAAGAAAAAGTAGGCCATCACGTTAACTATCGCCTAGAGTGAATATAGACGTGATTGATTTTACAAACAAATCACTCAAAATTTTAACAAAATTAAGATATACTGTCTTAATTTCACTAATAAAATTATACAAAAATTTTTAACTGCAAAATTTATACTAAAATGTATTGAATATGGGAACGTTTCGCTAGGACATGTATTTAAATGTTTACTAATAACATATCATTGTAAATTTGAGTTTTATAAATTTGTTTTTTCAGTATTCCCGTTTCATATCATCGTCGTTGTTTATGAATATAATTTTGTCATTCGTTAAGTTTTGGGGAGGAAAAACCAAAACAAATATTTAACTCAAATTATTATCTGGTTAAGATAATTTCTATACTAGATGACTATTGGAAAATATAACACCTTGAAATTTCATGTAAGGGACTCGTCAAGTATATGTTTGAAAGACAGAAACAACATTATCCACAGAAATATATTAATTCATTTACTTATGTTAAGGTATCAAACAAAATCAAGAGGATGAAAACTTTAAATTTCATAATTAGCTTAAGATGGAAGATATCACAAGCATTCGTGTTTGCAATGAATTAAAAACAGTATGTACTGGACGGAACATCATATGTAAGTAAATACTTTTGATTGATTATTTTTCTCCTCCAAGGACTAGTTGACACTAGAGTATTAATGTAACCTTACTGCCATTATACTCAATGATTATTATTACTCGTGATGCACAACCTGTAGAATGCTTAGTCTATCATTTTCTTTTAAATATACTGGGTAGGACATAAATATTGTAATATTCCTGTAATTATGTGGTATGAAATTAAATTAAGTAACACAATACGGAGCAGATATAAAAATCAAAATAATGAAAAACTAACTAATACAATCAATCCATAACCCACCACCAACTTACGACACTACACATCACTATTTTAGAAAACTAAAGGTCCTTTCACAGAAGCGGAAAAGATCATTTCCTCATTACCTCCATCATGCCATTTTTGTGGGTCCCCGTAACATTGCCGAGGACGAGCTCGTGTTGGTCTCCACTCCCGCAGCTGTCATTTCTACCTCCACCTTCACCTCCATCTGTTCTTCAAACGTCCTGCCTTACAATAGCGGGTCTCCTTCTTCAATTCTTTGTCTTAATTCCTCGCCGTCGCGAGTCTTTTGTCTTTTTACGGACGTTGTCTATTTTTCAGCAGAGGTCTCTGCGTCCGGTAGCAACCACGCTCTGCTACCATTTGCTTCCTCCCACCCTCAATCATTCTCCCCCCCCCCACTCCTACTCTCGTCCTTCATCTTTTCGCTTCCTCTTCTTCTTCTTCTCGTCAGAGATCTCATCCGTCAAGGAACAAACTTCATTCTCAGGAAAGCCGCGGCCGCTGGGAGCAAGTAGCTCCCCCTCATTCCCAGTAGCTTCTCTTCAAAGAACAGCCACTTTTGTTCTTTCCTGGGACTTCTTTTAGGAGTGTAGCTTAATTAACCGTATTTTGCAGAGTTGAGTAAGTTTAACAGCCATTTTCTTCAAAGTATTGATTCTTAATCAATGTTTAAGAAATTATTCTGATGTTTTTGTTAGGATCATACCATCAATATAATAAAACGGCAAGCAATCATTTGTGATGCAATTACTTCGTGCCGTAACTTTAGAGTATTTGAAAAATTTAATTAACTAAAATAAAAATGTCTTTCCGGGTAGCTCTTGACTCAAAAATATGCATTATATATTAAACAGTACATCACGTAGAAATTGGAGATAACGCAGTTTGCTCCCTAAGAAAGCAGTAGATGATAATGTCACATTATAACGTCACGTTGTTGTTGAAATCTGGGAGATACCTTCACTTGGAACCTGGCTGAGGCAGAGTCCCAAAGAATATCCGAGGGAGAAACCCACCAGCGAGTTTGATGTGGCGAAGTCCTCAAGTCGATTAGATGCAATTAATGAACAATTAAATATATTAAAATCAAATAAAAGTAGCTGCTACGGAAATTTCTTTATTAATATGCTTAATAGTTTGTAGTATTGATTTCGAAAAATTTTCTTGAATGAATAATAGGAGATGATTTCTAGAACAGAACTACAAAAAGGATGTAGTTAATGTAGATGCTACTTGAATGTTCGGTCCATTTTTTATCTAGCATAATAGTGGTATATAGTAAAAAAATATTTTTAAACGACAAGAGAGTATTTTCGATTTGAACATACATTTCATCTATAAAAGCGAACACGTCAAATACCTCCTCAACTAATAAAGATATCTAAGACCGTCGTGAAATGAGGCTAGTCTCATTTGATGAATTCAAATTATTTGTAATTTTTTTAGGCACAGGGATATTGACAATTTAATTGGTACATTAAATGGAACAATACAGTTTTGTAGCTACTTCAAAACCCCCGAGAAGGCTAATACAGAGACAAAAATGTATTGAAAGCGAAAGCCAGGGAGATACAGGCAGAGAGACAACAGAGAAACTACATAATGAATAATTGATTTGGTATAATTAAAAGGAAAACTGGCCGCTTCTCATGGAAATGCAAACATATGATATTTATTGAATTCGAAAGAATAACAGAGTAAAGAGCATAGCGAATAATTGAAGATAATGTACACGGTAAGAAAAAGGGTGCTTCTCATGGGATTCCGGAGGACTCAGGCTTGAAGTGAGGTCATTCCTCAGCAATGCTTTATATTAGGAAATATTTCATTATTCTCTTTGCTATATCTCTGTGGCTTTTCATTCAAATTCAATAAATGTAGTTTTATTCGTTTTTCCACGGACCTTGAAATAGAAGTGAAACAAAATTGTTCCATTAAAAAACCTCAAATGGTGTCAATATATTTCAGCGAATAAAATACAAATCATTTGGATACATTAAATTAATCTTATTTCACAACTTATCTCAGTGAAAGACACACTTGGATTATTTTTTCGTTCAGGAGAAATTTGAGGTGTTCATTTTTATTGACACACTTGGAAAATTAAATATTCAATGAAGTAACCTAAAATGATACAAAAAAGATTATTACATTAATTTCAATGGATATAGGATTTATTTATTGCATCTTACTTTCCTTTTTTTTTTTTTTTTTGTAAATTGGAAGTACATTTCCTTTGTACCTCAGAAATACTATACTATTCCATGGCATAGATTCTAATCCTGGCTTCAACAAGGTTGGCAGTTATCTTTTACATGTGATGAAATAATAATAATAAATTTATTGTCAAAAAACAGTACAAACTGCGTATGACCACGTGGAGGACAATAAACTAATTTACTCTCCGGAAGCAAGCAAGGGACCCTCCCATCAATTCCGATCAAGGGATCTAAGGCAGAGGCGGATTCAAAAATTTCAGCAAAAGTTCCTAAATAAGATAAAAAGTTAGCTGCAAGTTATAATACATATATAATGTCAATATGTTTGTAATTTAACGCAAATATGTTTGTAAATTTACATGTACAAGTTATTATCGAACTATAGTTTATTCTGAGTATAGTGTTTAAAAATCATAAGAATTGAAATAACACTAAATTCACGATTTATTTTTACAATAAACACGCCCCTAGACAAAGCCTAGAGAACCAGTATAATAAATCCGCCTCTACCAGAAGGAAAAACGGAGAAAAACCCGGGTCAGTATGGGGTTACAGAATTTATGTACACAACCGTGCCAAAGTTGAGTACACATAAAACTAAATTAATATGAGCTATACGGCAACACAACCATGCAAGAAAATAGTTTTTGAAATTGTTATGAGTTATTTTAAAAGTACTACAGCAATGGCTTGATAAAGTTCAAGACGGATTTAACCTTTGTTAAAATCAATAAATTATTTTACATTGTAGAAGCACTGGTGCAGGAGGTAGTTTTTAACCGTGGATTTGAAGAGATTCAACAACATAATATATTTTATAATCTTGGGAAGGGAATTATATAGAACGATTCCCGAATGATACGGTCCTTTTTGGCAAAGACTGGTTGACACTCTAGGGCGATGAATATTACTACTATTGCGAGTATTGTGTTCGTGAACAAGACTGTTTCGTATAAAGAAAGGGTGGCACTTCAGTAATTCGGACTTAACAAACACGACTGTTTCATAAATATAAATGCAGGGAAGTGTTAATATATTTAATTCCTTGAATAAAGGTTTACAAGAGTTTCGGGGGTGAGATTTACAAATTATCCGAACTATCCTCTTCTGAATTCTGAAAGTTTGAATACTCTGACCGGAATTACCCCAGAAGGTAATGCCGTAACGTAAATGGGAGTAAACGTTTGCAAAATATACGCAACGGGAAATACGTGGACTAACTGCGTTAACTAAGATTCGGAATGCGTAACACAATTTGCTTAATTGGGAATTAAGATTGTCAATGTGACAATTCCATTTGAGGTTGTCTTGAATATGGAGACCTAAGAATTTTGTATTTGTAACAGTTTTTAATTGTGTTCCGTTTAAAGAAAGAGAAACCTGGGGTAAAGATTTTGTGATACTATTGTGAAATGACATAGACACTGTTTTGTCAGTGTTTACAATGAGACGATTTGCATGGAACCAAGTCGAAAGGTTAGACAAAACTTTTTGAGCATTGGCGTGTTTACATAGTAAATTAGTGTCATCAGCAAAAAGAACCATTTTGCAATCTGATGTGGATGATGACATGTCGTTCACATACAATAAAAAGAGTATAGGGCCGAGAATTGATCCTTGGGGTACTCCGCAAGTAAGTGGCTTTGTTTCTGAAAGACAACGCTCAAGTATTTTATTTTTAGTATAGGATATTTCTACTTGTTGATATCTATCTTTTAAATAAGAAGTTAGCCATTGATGTGGAAGTCCACGAATGCCTAAAGAATGCAATTTGGAAAGGAGAACTCCTTGATCGATGACATCGAATGCTTTTGGATAAGTCAAGAAAAACTCCCTGAGGATTTTCTCCACGGTCAAGAGATGAGGTAACATCGTTTAAGAAGGAAAATATTGCGCTTGTAGTGGAAAAGGATTTCCCAAAACCGTGTTGATCGTCAGAGAGAATGCTATTTTTTGATAAAAAATCTAGAAGACGCTTATAGAACAATTTTTCTAGGATTTTTGAGAAAGTGGGTAGTAGAGATATTGGTCGGTAATTTCCAATATTAAGTTTGTTTCCTTTCTTGTGTAAAGGTTTCACTTTAGCTCTCTTAAATATGTTGGGAAACACCCCTTCCGATAAAGAACTATTAAAAATATTTATGAGTGGATTTAACATAGCGTGGGACGAAAATTCGGGTATATCATCTATGCCTGATGAAATTTTGTTTTTTAATGAGCTGATGATTCTCATGACTTCACTGGCGTTAGTTTCGATGTGAACATAGAATTGGATACGTGGGTGGATATAATTGGAGGACATTGATTTGGATATATTGAGTTCGTTATTTTACCTACTTCTGAGAAGTAAGAATTAAACAAATTTGCGATGTCCGAAGGATTTGATACGATTTTGCCATCGTTTAGAAGAGAGACGTTTTCTTCGCGATTTTCAGAAGTTGATGAGTAATTTTTAATAATAGTCCATATGGCTTTCATCCGGTTGTTCGATTTTAGTACCTGCCTGTCGTTTTCCATTACTTTAGCTGCATAGAATACTTTTCGAAGAATAGATTTATATTTACGAAAATAATCATGGAATTCGGGTGGTTGGTTATAGAGTTTTGAAAGATAATATAAACGGCGTTTGTTTTTTGAAGAAATTCTTATCCTTTAGAAACGTGTAACAATTTTAGTAAATGTTATAAAACCAAATAATATTTTATGAAAATCCCACTAAAATTAGCCAGTCTAATTCACAAAAATAGAAACATAAATAGGAATTTTTATACATAAATTATAAGAATCTTATTCCATGGTTCCAATTTTTTCTGACTTAAGAGATTCAATTCACGAACTGATTCAGTACTATTTGAAATTACCTGGTTTCAGCTAATCAGTTCTTTGAATAGACTTCACTTATATAATTATACGGTTTTTCCCCATACAGAATGTTTCTCATTCTTTATTAATTTTTTTTAAGGCAATTCAACTTAATGGCATTTTCTGAGACAATTTATTATTTTTTCACAATTTCTTACGTTTTGAAAATTTCTTACAATCTTCGAGTCTTCGTTAGGCACAATTGACATTCACAACTTTGTTATTGCATTGTTACATGACGATGAAAATAAATAACAGTACTGAGTAAATATGAACATATACGTGTAAATACACATGAATATCAACACGAGTCGAAACGTTGTAAAGAAATTGATTTAGAAAACTGTTTTTAAGTTGAATTAATTAAATAGATTATTAAACGTAATCAGCTAATAAACACTATTTACAAAGTGTTTAATTTTTAAATTTTTTAAAAACAAATAGTAGTTTTTACATAAATTTTCCTTACAACTGTGTAGTAATAATTAAGTCAATGCTAACTTAGTAATTATATTTTCCACCAAATCATTAGTATTTCACATCCTTTAAAAGCAACGCCGCTCTGAAAGATACACCATACAATGAAATACAGCATATTAATTATTATATTTGCCCGCCTTAAAAACCATTTGGTGCAAAACAATTTTTTTGATGTCTGTGAGTGATGTACGTACAACACGGTCTTTCCAAATACTCTGCTTTCTTCTGAACATGTCCCATCGCTACAAGGGGTGAACCACCCCGATAATCCTCGCTCTGCACTTTTCGGAAGACGAAACGCAGAGAGGGACGATGTGAGGGTGAGGTAAATCCTCCTTCCTTCTTCTCTGCTCGCTTTTTAAAGGAATCACTTTAAATACTTAACAGCTCCCTGTAACCGGTCGCCATTTGTATTAAATAACAGCGTCTCTAGTCCTGGTTGTCTTAGATATCCATAACCATTTGCATAAAACTTTTGCAGGGGCTAATTATTGCGCGCAACAATCCCCAATTTTATGGAAAAACATAAGAAGACGAAGTATTTTTTGTTTAAAAAAGAGAAGGATAAAAAGAGAGAGTATTATTAAAACTTCTTAATTTGTAAAGATTATCATTACCGCCTTCGCTATCTTAGCCCGGTAGTGAGATTTTAGAGCGGACGTAAATTCATACCACGACGTGGCTTGTAGACTAATATTGCTGTGCCAACAAAAAATACCGCAAGTTAGGTGCAGTTTATGCAAATAATCTAGATGAGAATTTTTCCTCGAGTCATAAACTGTGGTGTTATCCTCTCCCTGCCTAAGGCCCTTCATACGGCTATATTACAGCTTTAGTTAGCAACATTTCCTTATTAAATACCTCCAACTAATAAGATCTCATAGTTAGCTTCTCCGCTTGACTGAGGAGGCGCGTATTTTACTGGGTAATGGGCCCAGATGTCACGTGGGTGGGCGAGCGAGACCGTGTGTGTGAGTAGGGGTGAGTGAGTGGGAGAAGCCCGAGCGCGTGGGTGAGTGGGAGGGGAAGGAAGAAGAACGAAGGAGAAGGAATATCCTACGTCGCAGAGGTGAGGGCAAGGAAGTTGAAACCTCGCCGGGTTGCCGTCAGAGAGCTCTGTCTTTTCTTTTCTTGTGCTGTGATTCGAAGTGAAACATTCATATCGCGGTCAGAAAAATGGATGTATAAATTATAACCAACACAGCAGAACTAAAACCCTAATAGTAGTGATTTTAATTATTCAGTGATTAATCTTTGAAGCCTCAAATTAAGAGATTCAAAGACGAACAGATAACGCAGATACTTTCTTCAATAATTTATACTGCCAAAATAGCAGGTATTCAATACATGTATAATCTTTAGTCTCGAAATAGACTGACGGTAAAGAGGCTAATCGTAGATCAGAAAGCATATTTTCTCATATAATGTATTAAATATAAAGGAGTATAGAATAAAAGTTCTTTGGTTAAACGTGTTAGGTCAAACATAAATAATATGACGTCGATAGCTCATTTTTAAGCCAAAAGGGAAATGATCAATGAAACCAACCTCTTTTATAAATAGTTATATATTTTTTGTCGCATTCTTGATTGGTCCTTTTAAAGTCTAGGTTTTGTGTATAAGGACCAACGAAGTTTACAGTTCGTCAGCAGAGAGAAGACACTCTTGAAATCACAGGTATTAACTGACTCACAAGATTTGTCTTATAAATTAAACGGTAATATTGACCATTTATAACATAGATCGAATAAGATGTATTTTCATCTGAACTGATTTTAGCACATGGTCGTGTTTCCTTTATGTTCTCAGAGATAGTTTATGATTCTGAAAAAAAAGTAAAATGTAAATATAACTCCTAGTCTGCGACTAATTAGCTATTTTAGTTTAACTTAATATATTACACCAACAGAAAAAAGTGACACTATTTCAATTTATGCTATAAACACTTGTCAGCTTTTTGTAGTTTGTCGTTACTAAGGCACTTTGTCATATTATTATTTCTCTTCATATCTTCTCTTTTTGTCTTTTATATTTTTATTTCACAAGTTCAAACCTTCTCACTATATCGCGATTGTCGAGTAGTTGGATGACCTCAATGTTCACGTGTTGATGTAGCCTTTCTTCGTGCTTCCTAACAAACTTCTGAATTACTTGGGTGATCATTTCCAGTCTAAGATCTTTGTGGAGATCTAGCACACTACCTTGTGATACTCCAGCTCTCATGCTTATGAGGGAGGAGTACTGATCATCTTGCTTGACTCTGAAGTGGCGGTCAGTTAAGTATGAACTTAATAATGGCACGTGTAGTGATGGTAGTATGTATGTATTTGTGGTTTTGGCCAACTAAGGACCACGATGACGAGTGTTAGTAAGATTAAGTTCTGTGTGAGTTTACTCACTAGACATATCGTGACACATTTGCTTTGCCAAAAAGGGAACAGAGTCTAAATAGAATTAGATTGTTGTATCCGAATATTATGACTTTTCCTATATTACAACAATCCGAAGGTGAACTTTTCAAACCCTGTTACATAAACTGAGACAGAAATGAAAAGCTATAAATTTTTCTGACTGTACACACAAACACAGAATAATAGCTTGAAGACTCAGCTCTCGACGCAGCGTCTGCCTTGTTGATTCTGAAGCAGTGTTTTACAAGAATGAGTGGAAGAAGATCACTCCAATAAAGAATATACACCTATTGTTGAAAAAACAAGAATTAATATCATTGGCGCTTATAAAAAGCAGGATTTCATTGTCGTGAAGAAATTCAATTGTCTAGCCAATAATACATTCAAGTAAGAAATACTTCACAGTATAAAGAATGCGAATGAAAAATAAATGGTTCAATATGAAATTATGAGCATAAAACAATAATATACGATACAATACGAATCCTTTCTCCTGCGTTCTCGTGAACCTAGAAAGGCGGCCATAATAAATGAAACAGATGAAGCTCGTATTTTTTGACAGTCAAGCGACCCACCGAAGCGTACTCAAGCGGAGAACTTCGGCGCTATTGTAAATTAATCTTAGTGCGCCGGTCACTGGTACTCCCTGGCGGCGTAAGTTTGAACTATGCGAGCTATTACACGCGTGAGCCCTTCTTATAGGGCACCTCCTCCGTTCCGGGAAGGAAGGCTACTGAAGAATATTAATATATCTTCAAGGCGGGAACTTCGTTTTTGACGAACTGCGCAAGCGTGCGTCGCACCTGTACGCAAGAGGTGTCCGTTCAGTCCAGGTGTACTTTCATCAGTTACCTGCAGGATCATTTCGAAACACTGACTCACCGGGTATAGAACCCGGGATGACTTGGTGATGAGCGAGCACGCTAACACCGTTGCCACGGAGAGGCTTGTGATGGTAGTAACAAATCTATTTTGTAAAAAAGCCGCTCATGTCAGACCTTATCAAAAGCTTGAGTTATATCAAAAAATCGTGTTGAGCAGACTTCTTTTTCTTCAAAGGTCTTTTCAATAATGTTAGCTATCTTGCGTGCCTGATCAATAGTGGAATACTTATTCCTAAATCCAAATTGATGCGTTGGGATAATTTGTTTTTCTTCTAATATGGGCTTTAATCTCTTGAGTATCGGTTTAGATAGAACTGGTAGGAGACAAATAGGTTTGTATGAGGCTATCTCATTTGGTAGTTTCCCAAAGTTTTGCTACCATTATTACCTCTACTGCCTTCTACAAACTTAGTATATGATTCAGTCGAGATGTTGAATTCAACAAAATGCGTCAGCTAAGGACCAATACCTCACCTGTAATAAGATCATAACCAGGGTTTGTTGTATTTGTAAATGGGAAATGTAGTGTGCTATTGAAGCTTATCTACATGGAGCGATAGGAGTTAGGAGTTGGGTGGTAGGCCATTGTTAGTAGGTGGGCCGCTTAGCTGGGTTTACCAACAACTTGGCCCACGTGGACGGGTTAGTAGAAGTGGTTAGTACGTAGAACTGGTAGTGGTTGGTTATTGATACTAGGAGGAGCTGGATAGAGGAAGGAAGGTTGACTTTTCAGTAGTCACAGCTATATGAACTGGGAAATTAATGTCAAAAGCTACCAATTTTCTGGCCCCATCGGGAATCAAACCCGGGATGACTTGATGAGATAACGGTACCACCTGCGCCACCGGTGGGGCTTAGCTTTATGAGAGTTAATGCTGCTTTCAATTTCTTTTACCATTTCTTTCACCATTACTGGTGGTACAGAATTAGTTTTCCCAGTAGAAATATTAACAATAGGGTTATCCAAGAAAGTTACTTCATTTGTTGTGAAAGCACTCTGTTCTTCAAAGATACTCACTTTCTCGATATTACTTCTTTCCCCTTCATTATTCCTGTTTCGTATTGGTGGAATTTGTATTTTTGGTTTTCATTTCTTCGTCGCCTTTCACAATGAATACTCTGTATTGATATCGTTAGATAATTCTTCGGTTGTTGATTGATTGTTGTACCATTCTTCTGAGTTCTTGAGATATATTGTTCAGTTGTGACTTTATCTCGGAATCTCTCATTCACTCTTGTTTTTTTCTCACTTTTATTTTATTTGTTTATAAATCTCTGATTCTTTTGCATAATTGTTGCCTTAACGTATTTATCATTCCCATGATATTTGTGATTTGGAATATTTTGTTGGAATCCAAATGTTAACATGAATACAGTAAGGAGTTCTATAATTGTCCATTTCATTATGTGTGTTTGCATTCATAATTCTATATTTTTCTTTAAGATCGACAATTATTTGTTTGGTTCACAGGTGTGCTTCTTCATGAATCTTATTTTACCAATGGTATTGATCAAATTATATTCCACGCTTATCAATGCCATTTGATGACATTTATTATACGGTACGAGCACCTATGTGGTACGAGCATCCCATAAAATCTCCGGTAGCGGGAGTGAACAATGGCGCGATTAATAATGCTTACCGAGAACCACATGGCAGCTACCATAATTTATTAAAACTAGAAGAATTATAACTAAGAATACAATGAAAAATACTAAATATTACGTTTAAATCTAATCATTAAAATTAAAACAAGATAGAAATGTAAATGACAAATCTGAATTCAATTCTGGCCTTGGTATGATAATAGTTTTAGTTTGCTGTTGAATTTGGCATTTTTGAACAAATTATTTTGAGAGCTCTCAATATTTTTGTTAACTATGCCACTTTGACTCCTTGGTAGCACCATGGGTATATAGGACTAGGACATCTCCGCTTGTGGCCGGATGATCCACAGTTTGCGGACGCCTTGCCGTGTTGATGATCACACCCTAATACATGCTTTAATGTTCAGCACAAGACCACAACTGGGTGTTAACCTTGTTGATGGATCATGCACGCTACAAATGTTCTTGAACTAACCCGAACTCAATGATTACATCAATTGCTCGGGATGTCTCATTGATTCAGACGTCCATGAGACTTCTTTTTTCAATTTGATGTAGTGAAAAATTTCGTTGTAGTCTCTTCTTTGTTTTTGTTCCAAGTTGGGTTTGGTTTTGTCAAGTCTGGGGGTTTTAGGTTGAGGGTTTTAGTATGTCTGTATGGTCAGTATTGCTGGCCTTTCTTTGTGATTTCTAATGTCAAGGTTTGGAAATTATCATAGTGTTGTCTCATCTTTATCCAATTACGTTTGACTTGTCTTATAAGTGTTTTCCTTAGTTCTGTCTGGAATTTTTGTCTCTGTTCTCGATATAGTGAGATGACTGACTTAAGACTCGCGACTGTTCGAGGGAGCTTCACCCGCTAGCAGGTTCCCTCTCGCAATGAAGCGCGCCACTCAGGTGCCCGCCAAGAAAGGGCTACGGGGTTTACCCTGACGTTTCAAGGGAACACTTCTCGCGTTACTAAGAATACAAAATTATAATACTAATGTCTCGTCATAGGGGCAGTGATTATTGTATTAATTATTGATTGTTAAATGAATACCGTGTTAAGATGGAAGTATTCATGTTCTTATTGCCAGTTATTTGATTCCAGATTCTCTCTTCACGTGTGCATGGTTACTTCAGAGATGACGTTTGCTTCAATGACCTCCACAGTGAAGGAGTCCTCAAACGAACCACAGAATAAAACACCACATCCACTTCAGAACAATTACTCACCAGAATCAGTTTTGGGCGGGCAAGGTCTTTCGCACAGGAGGTGCCTCGGTCGCAACGCAACTCAGCCAACTTGTGCCTTCCGAAACAAATGAGTTAAAACGAAACAAAACAAGGTGAACGTTAAGCTTCCCCCGTCACGCGGACAATCCTCTTCTCAGAGCAATAACCGAATCATCCTCTACATACAAAACCTCATTTCTCAATCAATCATATTCAAATTACATACTCTATTAAATCAAGTATTATTTTTGAACTTCGTGTTTGTTTCGTAACAATGTGGAAGAAGACAGTTAATTTTTTAATTTTCTAGGTTTCTATTGTCCTTACAAAACGTTTTATTTTCTCAAATTACGTATATATGAGCCAAATTATGAAACACGCTAAATTTGAAGTACTTCTTTCTTCCAACTTTAATCAAATTTTTACCTTTTATCTGTAGATTGTTTTATGCAGTTTAACATTGGATAATCCATTTTTCATGAAAATTTACCCTTTCAACTTTTAGATACTTTTTAAATAGTTACTTTTAGGATGCAAAAATATTCGACTCCCGAGGAACTGAAAATTATTTCAGGATAGACAATTTAAATAATTTGTATACTATTAGACCCAAAAAATGCACAATTTAGGGTTAGCTCATATGGAGCACTTATGGACTAGAAAGAGAAAAAGTCTCATATCCACTTTCGGATAAACTATTGACAAAAAAGTTTGGTTTGTGACTAATAAGTCAACCTTCAATTGGTGGCGCGAAAAATAACATTATTAGTCACGTACGGAAGAAAATACAGTAAGCAAAAAATGGCCACAAGTTTATATTTTTTATAAATACACCTCTGCTGGTAAATAGTAGATAAAGAAGCTAAATATAATACAAGCGCTTACAATTGACAAGAAATCAAATTGATTCATTTTTTAAACTGTGAAAAAAACGATGTCCAACCAGGTTAGCTTGCACGTAGTACACGAAAGAATCGAGCAGCCTTGGATGCGATTGATCTTGATGCGAGCAGCCAAGGATTCGATTGAAGTAGTTCATGAATGACAATAGCGGAGAATCACGCTACAGACTAACTAGGTAATTCGGGATTCCGTAGCCGAAACCACTCGACATCGGTAATGGTGTTGGACAAACACAGTGTAGTTGCTGGATTGATTAACCAGTCCGGACAACTGCATTCGTTAGTGATAATGTCGGCGTGAATAACAAAAACGTGTAAGCATTTTTAACCCTTTGCTCGCTAAATGAGATTCAACATTTTTACAAAATTTCTTTAAGTAAGCAACGCTTCCGCTTCCTGGTTGCTCTTCCTCCCGCTGAGGAAACAGTTCTGTTGCATTTACTCAGGGTATTCTATCACATCAATGTGTGGTACGGATATTTTAGAACCAACTGGAAGGGATTGGAAAATTACGACGCTTGTATTGTTCCACATAACTGGTATAACGGAACCGTCGCCACGAGAACTGCTAAACAGAAGTGCATCGAAGTGTTTTAAGGATTATTTCAGAGCATGTGGTTTGCAAATATTCTCCCCAATATGGGTCAAATACAGAGGTGCCATGCATCAATGCTCGAGAAGACATTACTTATGGGTTAATTGTAGAGGAAATATACACGTTAGAGAACCCGGTGATTCCGATGAGGACGCCACCGATGATTTTCTGTTGCCGTTATGCCCTCTCAAATCCGCAAAACTTTAATAAAGAGAGAGAAAATTCTATTGAATTAAATTTGAATTATTTTTAGAATATCAATATAGTTGGATTGTAACGTGCATTGATGTCCATTGATTCAGAAAAATGTTTATAAACACAATACTGGTGTACAGAATTTAATGAGAAAATTGCTTGTACATCTAGGGTGAGATGATGGGGTTCGAAGGACCAAAACATGAGGAAAGTGGGTGAGGTGGGAGTTGAACACTGGACATGCCAACAAAATAATTTAATAACATGAAACATTGCAACTAGCAATATAACGCATTAAAAATGAAATAACCAGTAAAATAATACAAAACTGGAAGTTCAAGTGAGATCCTGAGATGAGGTGAGGCGAGATGATCCGATTCTTGAAAGAGTCAGTCTGGATGGTGTTGGGTTGGTGTCGATTTGATGATTTTGAGATGATGTGCAGTCGAGATTGAGGCGAAAAATACTGGTAGCTTAGCATGCGGCGATTCAACCTGGAGATTATCTCGTGAGGGATGGCGTGCCGATACCCACGAGAGGTGCTGTTGTCGGTTGAAAGTAATTCCCCCAGCTGTCTCCTAGTAGAAGCTGAAGGGGAAGTTGTCGGCTTGCGTGCCGAATGATGAGTGTACTAATGGATTACGATCACGTACCCTGGTGGGCTGCGATGATGTAGAGCACTGTTAAGCTAAAGGCACATCTGCGTCTGCGGAGCGGAGAGTTTTATCCGCCGATCTGTGCTATCTTATGGGCAAAGACACATCTAGCGGAGCGGAGATCTCCGCTGCTTCCTGCGCGACCTTTTTGCCTGCTGAGGTCACAAGTGTTAATAGATGGGTATATTGAGGGAAGCGAGTAAGACGGCGAGTGATTTCTTTCACGGTTCTTTACTTTAATTTTATTTCCCTGAATTTCTACGGACTGATTATTAATTATATCAATGTTTATATTAGTGATTGCAACACTGAGTTATAATATCACTGAGTATTTGTTCTAGTGCTTCCTCACTTCTTTATAAAAAACGTTTCGCGTCCTTTATAGTGGAATTCGTTATTCTGAAGTTGTTTTTATTTTAGTGTTTTACTATTTTTGACTTCTTTGTGTTTTCTTCTGTTTGTATTTTGGTCTTTTCAAATTTTCTTTGTGTAATTGTCTAAAACTTTGGCGTGGTTTTAGTTAAAAAGAGAGAAATGCACATTTTCATATCTATATTTTAAAGCTTTACATTTCAATTATTTGTAATATGTTCCTCAACTTGAGTTTTATGTCGTACTATTTTTGTGAAATCATTGTGAATCTTTGTGATATATTGTGAATTTGCATTGTGTTGTGTTTTTGATGGTCCGTGTATTTGAAACGAAGTAAACACGATTTTCTAGAAATCTAATAGAAACTTGTCGAGTAGGGAAGTTTCAAAATATTGTGTAATTTTGTCTGTACAGTTCGCTTTTAATTATCAAAATTATATGATATTAACAATTTTTGAACATAGATGAAAGGTTGTCCTACAGTTGGCATTATTAAAAGCGTTGATTAAAAATTTATATTACTACTTAATATTAACTGTTCTTAAACAAAAAATATTGACTCAATCATGTTAAGTATTTTGGAAGGTATCAATAATTATTGATAAACTATTACACGGTAAGAGTACATTTTAAAAGGGAATTATATTTGAATTAAATAATTATGTAAGTATTCTACTATTAACGACCATTATATAAATGATAAATAAATAAATAACAACTTACGACCTTTTTACGAACAATTACAATATATATTGTTCTTATTAAAATACACAACGTAACGACTCGTGGTTTGAGTTTCATTAGGTGATAACAAATTGTAAGAAGAAACATGAACGTAGCAACATATTACCCACAACGAGCACAATATACATCGCAATCGTTCCTAAAAATTTCGTAAGTTGTTATTTATTTCTTATGTAAGTATATTTAACTATTACTGTATATTAGCATCTATGTATAATGGGTATATTTCTGTTATTTATAAAATACGAAAATAGTCGCCGTTGTGTTTATTGCACAGTAAATATAACAATTATTTCAAACATTTGCATTACCTAGCTGTGTGTTTTACAATAAAAGCGTTCTGAAGTTAGCGGGCAGTTGCATGGATGCTCTGTACAAAACCAGCGCGAATTGAGGAGACACGAAGTAGTAATCGTTTTTTAAACCGCGCTTACTCGCAAATGGTGCTTCGGAGGAAAAATCTCACAAAAACCTTTTTATAGTCAATTTTATAATCCATAAAACTCATAATGAATATTTTTATGATAAATCGTATCGCTGTAGAGTAATTTTAAAAAGAAAATTTTTGTGACCTTTGACTTGAATAAAATTTTTATCACATGTAGGATCGATGGGGAATTTTGCTACTTCATTTGAAATAGGAATAACTTCGTGGGAGAGGCGGAGAGTCTTTAGATTTTAGAGCGGAATCCAAATTGAGTGGGGCGAAGTATGTTATCGGTTTCCAGAATGGGGAGAACTTGTTAAGAAAGAGTCGTTCGAAGAGTTTGTCTAGGATAGGAAGGAGGCTAATGGGTCGATAATTATTGGGATCACGTAAGAATGGGGATTATCTTGCTTGGCGATGAGGACGATGACAGCGTTCTTCCATAGCTACGGGAAGTAGCCAAGGGATAAGCAGGCGTTATAAATATTCGTTAGGAGGAGGATTGCGTTAAGTGGAAGGTGTCGGAGGTAGACCCCTCTGATCTTGTCGGAGTCGCCAGTTTTCCGAGTGTTGACACCCTTGAGTTCTGTCTTCATTTATTCGGGATCGAGGATCCAGTCTTTGGGAGGGCGGATAGTAGTTGAGGGGGTAAAAGCTGATGGAAGTGTGATGGGGATGGTTGGAGGGGAGAAGCGTTTTTCTAGAACTACTGCGAAAACGTCGACTTTTCTGGCTGGTTTGTACGTGGTTTGAGTAGTTCCAGGGAATTGAATAGGGGTACTTTCCAGACATCGCAGGATGTTTTCACATTTTCCCTGCTGAGGTAATCCTGCCACTGTTGTGAGTAGATCTGACGTAGACTTTCCTGAAGGGTTCGGCGTACCGTGAGAAAGTGTTTCTTATCTTCCATGTCCCGAGTGCGGTAATAGCGGAGCTAAGCTCGACGACGTTCTCCAACGAGGGCTAGGATGTCTGGAGAGGATGATTCATTTCGAGTGGGAACAGGGATGAATGTGCTGGCATTATGATTTGAGGTGAGGATGTGGTGTGTGAGGTGAGAGATAGCATGGTCAGTGTTGTCAGGGTTGGTGAGTGGGAGATGTTGATTTACCTTGTGAATTAGGCGGGACGTGTAGTCTCTCCAATTGGTCTCTAAGGTGGGATGAGGTTTCAGAGTTTGGGAAAAGGTGTAATGAGAGGTGAAGACAATAGGGAGGTGATCAGAAGAGAGTTCAAAGCGGGGATGAGATGTGGAGATCTGTATGTTCGTAGAGTGAAGTGCGATGTCTAGGACGTCATCTGGAATGTTGTCAAGAAGGTGAGAGGGTCAAGCTGTAGGAGGTATAGATAGAGAGGGTTTCTTGGTAAGGTAGGTGAAGAGGGAGTTACATGCGGATTTTGCAGTGATGGAGCCCCAGCTCAGACGTTCGCAGTTGAGGTTTCCTGCAGTGATGAGTTTATCGCCAAGCTGCCTGAGAATGTCGAAATCGGCCCCTCGGAATGACGATTTCGGTCGCCGGTACGCATGAGGACGTTTGGTCCTCGACATTTAAAAATGACGGGACAGGACATTGAGCGCTGTGAACGTCTTGAAGAGAAGGGAACCAGGACCGGAGAGGATGATAAGAATATTCTTGCCAACATTGAGGATAGGTCGGAGGTGGTAGGTTTAAAGAAGGGTGAGAAAATCAGTTAGGGATTTCGTGTCAGATGCGTCGAACGTGAAGGAGGGAAGAACTGTGGGGGTTGAGTGTTGGATTATTAATTGCTGGTGAGGCCGTTTGCTGTCCTTGAACGACTGCGGCATAGGAGGTGGAGGTAATACCAGTAGAAGGTGCAATATTGAAAGTTCTATGTGCAGCGTTGTGCACAATGCGGTTAGTTAGTCGGGTTTCACGTTGTTCCTTGGCCCTGGGAAATTGCTCCTCGCGGCGGTGTTTAATGTCCTGATATGTAGGGCAGTCTGACCATGAGGTGACATGGCCGCCTGTGCAGTAAACACAGGTGAGACGTTCCGGTCTGGCGCAGTCTGAGAGCGGTTGGGGTTCAGCATAGAGTGGGCAGGTGCCATCGCGAAAACACAGTGATTCCTTGCGTGACCCCAGGATGACACTTCCTACAGTGGGTGATTCACTCTCGTTGATGGATTTCTTCGACGTAGACTCTCATATGTCCGAGGTAAAGGAGGTAGACCTTGAACGCAGCGGTTCGGCATGGGGTATCTGTACGGTGGAGAGTTCCAGGTGGATGCAGTCAGATCCTAGTCCCATCTTCCTCTGCATTTCAGACACGTGAAAGACTCGTAATCCTTGTGCTTCGATGTCTGTCTTAAGGGCAGTGACATCTTCGTTGGGTTGTAAGCCACGAAGCACCAAGCGGTGAAGTTTCTCTTCATTCACGCGATGGAAGATGTACGAGGTAGCCGAATCTTCCTTCTTTAGTTCGTCCAATTTCCTCATAACCGCCTGGTAATCATGTAAGGTGGGGACATGAACTATGAAGTGGGTGCGAGAGTGGCACCCAGTGAGAGTAGCTTTTGACGATAATTGTAGGACACGGAGCAGCTCTCGCGAGTTAATAACATTTTCAATATAGAAGTCGCCACCTCTGCGACCGTTGGAGGAATAGCTACGGGTAGTTATAGAGGTCTGTTGGAAGGTGGGTGATTGTGCATTTGCGTGATTGGCTGAGGTAGATGACTGGACAGGAGTAGAAAATTGGATTTGAGAGGGGAGTTTGATGAAGACGGAGTCACGTCTATGGATGATAGAGGGTGGTTATTGGAGCAAATCTATTACTCAGGTGAAGGAGGCGGTTTTCTAATGCGGGCTTTGGCTTGAAGATGCGTTTAGCACTTATGAACTCGTTTCCGCACTCCATGGTGTTGTTGGATTGAAGTTCTGGGGTAGGGTCCGGAGTGGGCTTGGTGGTTGTGGAGTGAGAATCCATGTCAACAGAGCTGGCAGGACTTCAATCACGGATGGACAATGTCAGCTTCCGCTGTGTGATTAATGCACCGTGGCTGGGAGCGGGTGTGGTAGGTTGTTATGGCCATGATTGCTCTGAAGTGCACGTGGCTACAGCGGTCATACCTTGTCTTAGGGTGGTTGATTGCATCCGCTGGCAGGAGCGCGGCGCGTTATGCGCGAGCGGACGGCGGCAGTAGTCACGTCCGTGGTGAATTGTCGAGGGCACGGTCAGACGAATTCCGAGAACGTTGCAGTGGAACTGCACGGCACACGTAGCGGTCCTAACAGACTGGCGACGGCGGAAAACGGCGGCGATAGGGAGTGTCGGGTGGCAACGGTGTCGCGTGATGACAACACTAATGTCTCTGTTCTGCGACCACGAAGGAAGCGATGTGCACTCCTCCACGTCTGGATTGACTCGAGGAAGTAGATGAGGTGTGGTTGAACACTGGACATGCCAACAAAACAATTTAATGACATGAAACATAGCAACTAACAATATATAGCATAAGAAATGAGGTGATACAAAAATACCAAACTAGAAGTTCAGGTAAGGAGAGATGATCCGTTTCTTGATAGAACCTACATGGATGGTTTTGGGTTGGTGTCGATTTGGTGATTTTGAGTTGATGCAGTTCAAGTTGAGTTGCTGACAAATTATCACTTGGCAATTCAACTGTGTGCCGATGCCCACGAGAGGTACTGTTGTCGGTTGAAAATTTCCCCTGCTGTCTCCTGATAGAAGCTGCAGGTAAAGTCGTCGGTTTACGTGCCGAATGATGAGTGTACTATGACACACTTGATGTTGGTTCCCGGACGAGGTTTGCAGAGAGAGTCCATATGTCGTGGCTGCTAGATGAGGAGTGATGAGGTGAAGTGATATGATGACCGGTCGAGTGACAAGTGATGACTGGTCGGGTGACTTGTTGCAAGTGAGAGCGGTCGCTCGTGCGTGACTCGCTTGTAGGAGCCCGCTGTTGGCTTAATCGATCGTAGTGCAATTGGGTACCACATAGTGTCAAGTTATTGTAAATTGTTCTGGCGTAGAAATGCATCCTCGTGGATTCCAGGACAATTAATAAATGAGTTTGTAATTCATTAAGCAAGTCATACAATGTCCAAACATTTCAGTCACTTTTTTATAACACATAGGCGTAAATTTTGAATGGACCTATGAAGTTTGAAGAAATTGTTCGTGGAAGCTCAAAAATCGAGTCTACAGATTGTTAACTCGTCTCTTGTTGCGATATCAGAAAATGTCTGAACACGTGAGTTTTGGTTGATTTTGCTGAGGAAACCTAATGTTACTGTATTGACATTAACATAATCTTCCTCAATACATAATTCAATGAGAAAACAGATCAGTGTAGAAATAAACAAAACATTATTACATAATTTCAATTAAGATAATTCCCAACCTAATACGAGTATAATGAGGTAATCCATCCGTGATTTATTCGTTTACATATCATTTAAATAAAAAATACATTTTGTTCGGAAAACAGATTTATGAAAGTCGATCTTATTCGGGATCTTGTACTAAAAGTGAAGAAGCAAGAGAAGAAGAAGTAGAAATCTTCGTCACGGTTGGAAGTGGGGAAGGGCGTCGTCTGATTGCCCTTACAAGGGCACCCGCGGGCGATTTCCTCTTAGCTTGCAGTCTTCATCAACCAATCCCATGTTCCCATTGCTCACAGAAAGACGCGCGCGTTGCCACCCACCCATAATTTACACGTCTTTGACTTGAACGCTATCCCTCTTGTGGTGTCGGTTCCACCCTCCCCTGCCGATTGCGTCGTCCTCTATCACCCTCCCCTTCCCATTTTCCTCCCATCTCACTCCACCCGGCTTTCACCTATTCCCTCCTCCACTCACGCTCCACCAGATTCTACTGAAAACTTGGCGTCTTCCTTCCATGGAAAAGAACGGATTTCAGATATATGATCCCCATAAGTTACTTTCACTACAACCATAAAGAGAAGTAGTTTTGGAGATGAGGCAAGAGTTTTGTAGTTGATTTGACGTCGGTAAATTTAGCAAAATTACTATTACAAATTCAAAACACAAGGAGATTTTTTTTTGAAGTAAATTACTTGTATATAAGTTGCTAAGTGAAAAAGAATATTGCATGACATTGTTGCCCCAAAATGTTTGTTTTGGGGAGCGCAAATGAAACGCAACGATTTTTTTCCTCTTGTAATAATAATGGTAGTTTTACTTATTTCACAGACGCCCTTGCCTTAGAGATGCAACGTGATTGTTGGTAATAGTGAGTAGAACATCTAGAAATTAACCTCACTTCTAAATTCTACTGAAACCATCTTATTGTAAACATATTGAAGCTGCAATTTTTGTTATCAATAAACCATTAATAATATAAAATCTTAAAGACTATAAAGGTTCTTATAGCCTGTTCTCTTCTACAACTTAAAACCAAAAGTATGCATATTCGTAACTTGTACATTGCCGGAGTATTGGAGGTTAAGATGTCGGTGGGACTCACTGTAAGATAATATTAAGTATGATCTTTAGACTTCAAAAAATCTCAATTTTTATTCTGCTTTTTTGAATGAAATAGTTTTATTGATCAATCTTACATGTTACATTACAATCAATTGAAAAAAAGAGCTTGAATTACATTTTTAAATCACTTAAAAGTTGAACGAATATTGCTCTATAAGTTACAAAACCTGTTGGGGACAATTACAGGCTCAAGGATGTCTTTGACTCTTTGACCGAAGTTAGATTCTTATTCAATTTCAGAGTTGAAAGGAGAGAACAAAGGGATTGTTTGAATTCGAATTTAAAAGTACCGAATATGGTTTTCATTTTTACTTAACTATATTTACAAATACAAAAATATATTTGATAAACATGCAATCCTGGACATATTCTGGATGAATAAAATAATTAATTGAAATTTTTGAAGTTCATATTTACATTTATAGAAATTTTTCTTAGTAAAAAAAGGTTCTGGTTTTAATGGATATATGGTTAAAAATATTTAGAGCAAGATTAGGAAAGATTTCAAAACTTGTATTCTATTCCTGAAATAAGTATATAAGAAAATTCTAAAATTGCTTGAATGACAAGCAAAAGAAGCAATACAATTATGAAGTACGTATTCCTTAGTTTCAAATTAAATAAATAATTTAAAACTTACGAATTTTTATGGACGAATAATATTTTTTGTGAATAGCTCACTACGTTTCGACGTGGATTTACGCCGTCGTCAGGTGATCAAGTAATAACAAATTATAACAATAGCTTCAATGTTTATGTAATATTTTATTCAACACACTCACCAATAAACATGCTCATTTCTTCAATTCCTAATAATAATACGTAAAAAATAACAAAAACTCATTCAATACAAATGTATTCATTCAAAGCAGGTGGGATCATTATCATAAAAAAAAATTATTGAAGTTTTCGGATAAAATTTTATCATCAGAAATAAAATATAAAGTGTTAAGAAACTGCGTAGCATTTATTACTGTAAATAAAAAAATGAAATATACACATAAAGTACATATATATTTTATGTTGTTATAGCATAGAAAATCCTTTACTGGTATGGTAACTCTCAAGAAGGAAAATTGACACATGGCACATTATTGGACGACCATTGTAACTAAATAAATCACTTATTCTTCAATAATTGTATAAAACTACTTTGGGATATATCCCTTTGTAATAATATATGGAAATGAGTTGATCAAATGATAAACTAAATCTTAGTAATTAGCTTATCTTCTAGACAATCAGCACAGATATGACTGATATTACATGTATATCGGTAAGGGTAAAAAGACATTCTATGGAGTGCATATGTGTATCAAAGAATGGAAAATATTGATATATTAATGATGATCTAAATTAATATGAAATAGTGTTAACTATTGGCAAAATGAGACCTCCTGATGTTCATGGAATCTTATTCACCAAGGTAACGTTTCGGGAAACTATGAGATCATCAGATCTCTTGATGTCGAAGGCGTCATGTCATATTTCCACGACTAGATCATATATTTCATCAAGTCTGGGACGTATAGACTTAATACATTTTTCTTTGTCTCCAATGAACGGAGTGGACAGTGATAATATTATTTTAGTAATTCTCTTGGAGAGTTGCTTTCTGTAAACTCACCCAATGAGTGAATGCTCATGTTCTTATATATCAAATATTCCACAAAGATATAAAGCGAGTGGACCAGTTGGGGTCATGGGAGACTCAGCATAGACCGGTTGGGATCACGGGAGACTCAGCATAGACCAGTCATGGTTGAAGAAGGCAGATGTGAACTGCGACTCATAGAAGGAAGAACAGTGGTGGATTGAGGAGCTTCATTGTTAGACTCAGATCCCCCTTGGGGTGTGGATCCAGTCACAGCTGATGGTCCAGAACTTTCCGATCGGACGTTAGCCTGTTGCGGATGCGTTGAATCTGACGTTTCTACAACACTCTCAGGTGCGGATGATAGACTCGTGGGTGGGACCCGCAATCCTGATGCCCCGGACAGTCTTGTCATCGGAAGAACTGGGGAACTAACACTCTCCCTTCGCCAAACGGAGGATATTTCAAACGGACGCCGCATGAACATTGAAGAAGCGGTGAGGAGAGGCATGTGAGGTGTTTGGAGGGTTGAAGATGTAAGTGGAGGATTGGTGAGCAATGAACGTTGTTCACTTCGATATGGTAAATCTGCAGCAGCGCTTGTGCCCTGGTAAGTTGATATCTGTGAATTCAAAATAGTTGCATTAGTTTCACGTTTGTTAATTTATTTTACTTTATGTACTAAGGTAAGGTTCCAGCCATGAGATCATTTACCTTACTGTGACTTGGGTGAGGAAATTAAGAACGAGATATGTTGCATTACCGGGGAACTTATGGTACCGAACTGACATTTGCGTAGGGAGTGTGAAAGGAATCCCAGTTGAAAACTACACTTAATTTGACCAAACAGGGGATGAATTCACGTTGATGTGGTGAGAGTGATTACATCACCAACCTCAGTGATGTAATGATAGTGAAAATGCTGCCAGTAGATCATCGCCGTGTTGAACATCGATTTCAACTGTAATTACTATATTAATTTGTATGAAATGTAAGAAATATATTTCAAGAGGAAAACATTAAATCTAAAGTATGAAAATTCAACTACGAACGGGTCAGAGGTATCATAAAACTGTTTCTGTATTAATACAATCAAAATAATAAACATAGATCATTATTCGCGATGAAAGATAAGTTGTGTTAATTGATATGTTTCATTTTCAACATGGGAAATTTCAACTTGCTGACGCCTATCTTTCAAGTAGGAAGTTAGCCACTGATGTGCCAATTCACGAATGCTATGAGTACAGTTTTGAGAGAAGAATTTCGTGATCGATTACATCGAGTGCTTTAGATAAATCAAGAAAAATACCTTGTGGATTATCTCCACGGTCAAGAGAATTGTTTACATCATTTAGAAAAGAAAATATGGCGCTGTTAGTTGAAAGGGATTTCCTCAAACCTTCCTGATAGTTTAAGAGAATATTATTATGCGATATGAAGTCTAAAAGTGTCTTATAGGAGAGTTTTTCCAGGATTTTTTGAGAAAGTAGGCAGTAGTGATATGGGTCTATAGTTTCCAACATTACGTTTATTTTCTTTCTTATGTAATGGTTTTACATTAGCTTTCATAAACATGTCAGGAAACACATCTTCTGACAAGGATGTTTTGAAAATATGAGTTAGTGGATTTAATATAACGCGAGAGGAAGATTTTACTATAAATTCAGGTATATCATCTATCCCTGCTGAAAATTTACTTTTTAAAGAGCTGATGACACTCACTACTTCACTAGTGTTAGTCTCGAAAGTGAACATAGAATGCGGTACGTGTGCTGATGTATTTGGTGGACATTGGTTTTGAGTTACATATTTCGATATATTTTACCTATTTTTGAAAAATAAGAATTAAACAAATTTGCGATGTCCTTTGGATTTGATACGATTTTGCCATCGTCTTGTAGGAAAATGTTTTCTTGGCGATTTTCTGAAGGGAACGTGTAATTTTTTGCAATATTTCATATGGTTTTGGTCCGGTAGTTCGATTCTATTATCTGTTTGTTTTCCATCACTTTAGCTGCATAGATCACTTTTCTAAGAATCGATTTATATTTATGGAAATAATCATGAAATTCAGGTGGTTGGTTGTTGAGTTTTGAAAGATAATATAAATGACGGGTTTTGTAAAAAATTCTAATCCCTTGTGTTATCCATATAGTATGACCGTTTAGTTTATCTAACTTGCGTTTATAGAAAAGCACGAGTTGTAATACTTCAAGAATATTGATAAAAAAATACACTGAATTTATCGTTGGTGTTTTCAAAATTATACACGTCAACCCACGTTTCCTGATGTAAAAGATTTTTAAAAATTGTTAATTTTATTTCGATTAACTGTCTAGTAATCTTGTAGAGGATTCTATGTGATTTTAAATTATTGTTAATACTCAATATTTGGGCATAGTGGTCACTGTATTTCGCGTTAAATACTTTAGAAGTATACATGAGTCTGTTGTAGAGAAATATCTGGTCTAGCAATATTCGAGATGAACCAGAGAGGCGAGTGGGGTCGAGTATCGTAGAAACAATATTTAACAAACTGATCAGATTATTGATCCGATTCTTGGGATTGTGCGCGGAATTCGATTAACTGAGGAAATCGATATTGAAATCGCCACACATAACAATAGATTTCGTATAATTCTGTGTTAGTTTTAATACAATTTCGAAATTCAGAAAATAATATGTCAAGATCCGATTGAGGTGGTCTGTAAGAACACAAAACTACAATGCCTTTATCGGTTAAATGAACTGCAGAGAGATCGAAAATACCATCCAAGCTCAATTTTTCGTAATCTAACAGTGGACAGCATAAAATGTCATTTCCAATGTAGATTCATGTACCGACGTGAAGATGATTATCTTTGAAATTTTGTCGGCAGTAAAAGATAATTAAAGAATAATTTTATAGTTATTACCAGAAGACCAATGCTCTGTTAGGCATAACAAATCGAATGGATAGTCTTAAAAAAAGAATTCAATATCTGTTACTTTGTTGGAAAGCAACTGAGCATTATGATGAAAGATGTTTATTTTATTTTCTCGAGGGATGCAATTGGATTCAGTTGGTTGAATAGAATTTAAATTTAATTGTCATATATGAGCAACACATGAAACTCTCGACCGCAAGTTATAAACGTTTTCGGGGTGGAAGGAGTCATGGATGGGGCAAATGAAACAGATTTGGACAGGAGATGTGCGATGTGGAGCGGAGACAGGTCAGGGGGTGGAGAAGAGGCGGGAATGGGGAAAGATGGAGAAAGTAAAAAATCAGGTAGCAATAGGAGCGGGTTGTGGTGTAGGTAAAGGGACCGGTGGAGGAAGTGAGGTATGGTAGCTGAGAGAGAAGAGAAGCTTGGTTTCCCGGACGGTCTCAGGTGAAGTCCGTGCCGGGTAAAGTCCTTGTCAGAAAGGTGTGGTTGTAGATCAACAAATGTGATGACTGTGTCTGGCAGGTGCTGTCTTAGTGCGATGAGTGATTTGTTTATTTTTGTTGTTCAGGTGTGGCATGTAGCGTGGAGACAGGCTAAAAAGTACAATGTTAGTGCGTTTGGTGGGCTTTTTGAGTTACTGTAAATGTTCACTAGCTTGAATTGATCCAAATTTACGTCATTCTGCCCACAAATAATTATTATGGTGTCCAGCTCTATTAGTTTTTCCCAGTTCCCTGTCGAGTGTACGCGTGTGAGTGTCCAGTTCTCTGATAATTTCATTCAAACGAGCGTGTGGCTTGAAGAAACCGGACTCAGAGAATTGGTTGGTACAGTTCCACGCATAATTGAGGAAATTTGGCGGCCATGGAAATCAGCTAAAATTATAACGCTAGATTTTTGCGTGGAAGTGTCAGGCAGATCAATTTTACGTGTTTTAGACTGCTATGTTTACCAGAGCGGGGTTTGCGAGGAGAAGGAATAACTGGTTTGAGTGCGGAATGGGATGAGGTGAAAGAAGTGGGAGGGGTGAGGGAGGGGGATGGGATATTTCCTCTAACACGCTAAACCTATTTTGTGATGGGATGGTGCATCTGTTTTGGATGGAACAGAGTGACAGCAGTTGGAAGGTTGTCGAAAATTCGTAATTGAAGTCCAAACGCTGTTAGTGTTTCTATTGATCTCCTCCAGAGCACTTATGCCAGTATCGATACAAAGCTATAAGTGTTCGTACGCCGTCTGGAGATCAGATTTGAATGCGTTAAGCAATGCGATGGTGTCCATTGTTGTGGCTTAGATATTGATTGACTTTGATGTTTTTGTGATTTTCATTTGTCATTGATAAAACAGTGCATTCTTTTTTCTCTTTACATATTTTATTACACTACGAAATAATTGCGTAAGTGCCTTTCAAAGAAAATATGAAAGAATTATTAAAAATATATAAATGTATAATAAAAACATGAGTTACACCACTTGATTTATCTTGAGGGACAATTAATGTTTTTTTAGTCACAGTCAGGAAAAGTGAAAATGGTTGATTGTTGCACGAAATGTCTTGCTAATCAAAATGTGTAATATTTACCTAAAGTGGAAATAAAAATGATATTTTTAAACGGAAAGTGAAGTATTAAAGATCTTGTTAACCTAAAGAATGGGAAAATTAGAACCAAAGTGCTGATAAAGTCTTGGCCGAAAGCAAACAAACCTCCCCAGTTTGTTTGTTCTTTTCTGTCCACGGAACAACGTAATGTTTTCGTGTTCCTTTTATGTAGGTAATTCTGTAGATTCGACCCGTTTGTACTACAAACTCACTTGTGAGGCAGTGTCACAGACTAGAAGAGACGGTGCGTTATCAGAGCCTGAACCACGACCCCTGTGCGATCGACGATTTGCCAATGCGCCGCTCCAACCAGGTAATCCAGCAATTACACCGAGTCGACGACGACGTCGGGAAGGGGCATCAACCCTTTCGTTGCTCACGGTCTGTACAGCACATTAAAAGAAAATTGTATTTAAACATTTTTACACATGATGTGTTAGTAAAAGCTAACAGCTCAAATATCTCCGACACGAATAAAGGTATTGCAATGTAGTTTACATTAGGACAACTCGGTACATGTGAGTGGTCATAGAATAGATTATCAGTGATCTATTTGTAGAGTCTTCACCTCCACGATGACGCTTATCTGTAAAGCTTGGATTCAAATACTACTGGGGCGAATTGAGTCAGATTTTCGGCTGGGGTTTGCCTCACCAACTCCGGACAAATATCGGTTTGGTACCATTAGTTCCCTGTCAACTCAACATCTCTTATCCGAAGTACTTCATTCAAGTCATAGACAAGTGGGTCATGGCTTCAACCGCGCACTATTGTTTAATATTTAAGTTATTTAATAAATAAATCATGTGGCGTGTTTAATAAAAATTGTAGACTTTTCCTGTAGAGATATTGATCATTCTGTTGATTTGCTAGAGAACGAAACTGCGCACTTTTCACCATTACTTTCAAGCTTATGAAAATATAAATATGACGATAGAACAGTAGTTGAATTTGGACGAATAACAAAGCAGAAAAATCCCATTGAATAATTAAACATTTGCAAATGGCTAAGAAAATGACATTGTCTCACACCCGAGCGAGGTTCTACGGCATGGCGTGTAAAGTAAATATTCCTTGTCCTTATATCAATATTAAATAGATATTCAATATTATATTCAATAGATTCAGTTGGTTGTCATTTTCACGGTACTTGAAGTACTAATGAGTTTTCATTCAAAACCAATAAAACTGTCATTAACACCCGAGAAAAAAAGTTGCAAATCAAGTGAACACGACAAATGATTGGTGTTATGTAACGACTTATGCGAGAGAAAAGCGCATTTTGTTATTATTCGTTGAGGAGATATATTTATCACCCATAAGGGATTCTCTAGAAATACATAGGGCATCCTCACCCTCAATTTTTTGGTAATACATTTCAAAGTAGGAAAGTTGTGTTGAGTTGAACGAAGTATACAGCAATTTTTCCCTCGCAGTATAGGATAGATTTGAAATTGACTGACTAGTTATGATGCAAATTATCTATTAAACGGAGTGTCAAGTTTCAAAAGCAGTAGTGAGATTTTCAACGAATAAATCTTGTGATATTGTAACACGTTAATGTACTTTTGTTGCACTTCTACCACTTTTTCCTCATTTCTAGCTTTGTGTTAGTCTTGAAACGTTTTTATATAAGTTAATTTTACAGATTTAAATTACCAGGTCATTAATAAATTCTCTAAAACTATATTCAAAGTAGGAGAGTAATTCGTTCTTTACAAAACTTTTTTCCTGATTTCTAAATTTCCATTAAAACTTCATTACGTGTTCGCCACAAGTTTTAGAAACGTCATTTTCTTTCTGAACCCTTCATATTACACACATTAATATTATTAATATAGCTTCTAAAAATCATTATTCTAAACATGTTTAATTATACTTTAAACTTTAAGAAATTGCGCTCGTAATTATTTCGTTGAAACTAAAATATGAACTATTGAAGAAGTGCCCTTTGATTTTTTTTAAGCAATCTTTACCTAAATAGCACGCTTAGCAGTACCTAAATTTAATCATACAAATATCTTCTTATGTATACCTCCATTAAAACGATTAGTGAGAAATTTTGATGATCACTATCAATGAAAATTTTGTTACTTAATCGTTATTGACTGCTCGTCGTCTTTGGTTGTTTTGGACTCGAAGTCGCACCTTCTGAAGCTAAACACATTTGGGATTTCGTCTCAAAGTATCCGTACACGAAATTGAGAGCAAGAGAGTTTCATTCTTTCGATATCAATGACACCCAATACGTAACATTGTGCGAAAAATTGAATGCAACAAACATTCAATATGATCATATGAACTTTTACTTTTATTTATGTGGACTATTCTATTGACCTGAATAACATGGCACATACTACTTTTCCTCATCTGCATGGCCAGACGCGTCAGAGCTGTCATTTGTTAGGACTCAATTAGTCTAGTTACATCCTTTTCAAATAAAGAAGTCAAATGATGTAATTTTTAAACGTTATCTAGGAAAGAAAGTGAAAGATGAAACAATAAGAATTCGTGAATACATCTTTTACTGCTCTACGTACGATAAAATTGTGTGATTTACTCTCACCGGTCACGCGGAAAAGGAAGGCAATTTTTTGGGACGTTTGCATATTAATGTACTTGATGATGTGAAAGTAAAAACTTTAATTTCTGAAACGCGCAGCATTATGGTAAAAACGAAGAAAGTGATGAAAAAAATGAAGTCCAACCTGCGATGTCTCTTCCGTAGTGACTTCATCCAAGTGCGGAAGCGGAAGCCCTTTAGTGGAGGATGGTGCACCTCCTTCGGTTTCTTGATTCTGCGAATCATCCGAAGGCCGCCGACGCCGCTCTAACACGACGCTAAGAAAATACACAATCCCTCAGGTTTTTGTAACCAGTGAATTTATACTGTTCTGCGGGAAATCAAATATAATATCATTTTTTGGAAACATACGTACAAGTACTGACAACAGTTTGAGACGCACTTAAAAACACGGTAAATATAATATAATACAGGGTAAATACAGGCTATTTTGATTATTCTGAACATTTTCCACGTGTATTTGTTTCAATTATAATTTAAAAAATAATATTTAAGAACGATTCACATGTGTTATAAGCGTATAATAATCGGTGACAGCGGTGCTTTACTGTTAGCGTCTTCACTTTCACCACACCGTTGAGTGGTAGAGCACAGATTCTATTAGCCGAAATAATTAATTAGGTCAGTTTGTTGGCTGGGATTTCTCTCACTCACTCCACACAAGTGTCACTTCGACACCTTTCGTTCCTAGGCAAAGTAACACCCCTAAATCCAAATTCCATCACTCAAATGAGGTGGAAGAGCAGTACTCTGTTCCTTGACCTCAATATAACACAAATAAATAAATAAAGCATAGAGGAATCAAAGAGTGACTATTACCTGCGTCGATACGTCTCCCGGTCAACGGGTTCTGCTACGACCGTCACCACGACGTCGTGCTGCCACCAGAAATACCATATATGCACCTGCTTGCGGATCACCAACAATACCCAGTAGCAGAAGCACACCAGACTTACGATCTCAATCAGCATTAGCATGAAGACGATGAATCTTGCTCCAACTATTCCCCATTACATGCGACATAAGATCGGACAAGAAACTCACACAGGAAACAGAGAAAGCACCAGCAAAGCTCAGATGTTGGATCGAATGATAACCGAACGCTAACTGAGCGTCAGGCCAGGTTCGGAGTCTAATGGGGTGTTCAATTTGCGGGATGAGTTTTAGAGCTCTTCTCTTCATACTTTCTATCTGCCAGGGTGAGCAAGATATTATTTATAATAAATAGGGACTTGAGCCTCTTCGATAGCTTAACGCTAGCGCACTAGCTTACCACGGAGATATCTCCGGTGAGGCCAGAAAAAATTGTAGCTTTTCACTTCTATATCTTAGTTCATATAGCTGTGAAGATTGAAAAGTGTACCACTCACATACGGCAATCTAGATTCCAATTAAAAACTGCTCACGATGTGTCTGGTGAGTAGATTCACCAGAGTAGAGTTGCGTCTTTCTTGCACTCGTCATCGTGGTCCTGTGTTGGCCGAAACGAGAAATGCGTACAAATGAAGAACCATCTCGGTCGGAGACTGTATGATATAACTGGTGCTAAGTATACGGTAACGTTATGCGATATTATACACAGACAGAGGCTATGAATGTAATTTATCTGTCTAAATTATTGCTAATTTACTCTACATTAACTAATTCAAAGCGAAAATTTGAACAAATCTAACCCACAAACGACAAGGTGATCGTATAAGAAACCTGCCATATTCTTTTCATTCATAGTGAAAAACATATGTTCGACGAGTTTATCTATAAATCTGATCCGCAGACAGTTAAACAGAGGAAAACGAATGTGTTTTATACGAAAATCGTTTTCCTTGTTCTAAGAGGGTTAAAATATTTTAAGGACAAATTATTTAAACTCTCACACCTATAAATTTTTGTCAAGAAGGTCCCCAAAAACAAAACTCTGGTTTATTCTTCAGATTTCTTGTAATCGTATTATTGGTAATAACGTAAAAGAAAAAAATCACTGGCAGAGGTCCCGATGGTCATTTCGTCCGTTTTGCGAGAGCCGCCTCGCACATCATCGTCGTCGTTCCTGGACAGCGGGGTGGGCGTGTAGTAATCAGCGAGCATCACGCACGCCCAGAAAAGCACGAAGAGCACGGGCAACGCCACGATCACCGTCAGCACGTCCGACGACAGCATGCGTCGACCCGTGAGGTGGAGACGTGGCCGAGTGCACGCGTGAGGCGTCAGCGACCACACGACCACCGAGCGCATGGCGCTGCGATGGAGGCGACGCTGCATGACGTAACGCGCGCCGCACAGCTCGCAGTGGCTGCGACGCGCCTCCGTCAGCCATCGCTGCAGGCACGTCAGGTGCACCAGACCCAAGGTGCCCTGCGCGGTACGATGCTTCGTCAGCAAGATGTCGGCATATGCGATGAATAGCACAACATTTGTACAGTAGAACCTTTTTAGTCCGACTCACCTTAGGTCGGTTTGGGGGATTTTAGAGTTTTGATCTAATAACAAGGTTCCACAATGAATGAGAGTTGTATGCATCTTTATCACGTTTATGTAACATATTTTTATCATTTACATTTGGAAGAAAAAAACGTAATAGTATTGTGTAATAAAAAATATCCATGTAGGTAACAGTCACAAATTATGGCAAAGGTGGCATGGAAACTAATTAAAACTTGCCAATTGTTAAATTAATGGATGCAAGATAGTACATTTTATTGGATTATACAATACCGGATGAAAGAGTGTACTGAGCTGTGTTGTGGGAAGTATGTTGGGTGCTTCGACCTATCACGCACAATACAAACTATACAGTACGCATGATAACGATCGTTCAATATCTTTGACCAAATTTTCAAAGAAAATCAACAAATAATATGATTTTTTCAGCAAGTTACCGTAGAAAATGTTTACAACGGGACACTGTAGCCATTTTTATTGTATACCTGTGACCTGTAGAAATCCTTGAGGCGTTATGAATAAATAATGAAAAAAAAGTATTACGTTTGTGCACGATTGCCCAAAGCGTGGGAGATTTGTTTTTCCATTTTGTGTCACATCCAAATGAATTGTTAGTTAAAGGTTGCATCATACTAAACAACTCTACCAGTAGATCAATAAACACAGAACAAGAAAAGTTCAGTTCCTTGTCATTGTTGACAATAGTTCATATATTTCCCTAACTCAATTTCCTCGAATATATCTAGTAATCAATGGACATCACAATTAAAGTGTCTAAATATTTCATTAATTCAACTTTCGTAATATTCGAAACAAAATCATTATTGAAAAAAATGTTGAAGCTTCCTAGTTTCGATACTTTTTAATGTTCATATGTTCATGTGTATAAAAAAATACAGGGTAGCCATAAATATGAGATGTAATGTTTGGGAAACTCTCAGGGTTAAATGGATCTCTATTTGGAAGAAACAAATTACATCAAGGCTTATTATTAAGTTGACCTCTGACGTGGTGCCTTCCATCTCTGGTGACGCTGGTTGAAACCCTACCTGACGATGCGGGGTTCATGGTAAGTTTTCTCGGGTAACACCTTTTTCCCCTGCCTTTCATTCCACCACAAAATTCACTCATTAATTCACCCTAAGGAAGCAAAATAGATCAAACACTGGTCGCAGTGTGTTGGGTATACATCCCTCCCTAACTAAACTGTAGACTAAAGGTATATATTTATTAAAGTCATCCACAGACAAAAATGGCAAAGTGCAGTGCATGCCTATAAAATGTTTAAAAGGTTTAACATAAACAGTCTCAAAATTCGTTCTTTTTCCTCATGGTCACTGTCCATTACATTTTAAAATATTAATAAGGAAATACGAGACAGCCTCCAACAACAATTACTAATATTTACTGAAAAATATAACCATAAGTGGTGCGAGTAAGAAAAGATTTTTCGCTATGTTTGTAACTATGTGTCTCAAAAATTATATTTGATATCGTTTAGTTTATGGAAATAAAAAAAATTGTATTTAAGAATATAATTTCAATAACTTTATGCTTCGGAGCTATCACCGTCTTCGCTCATAACAAACATTGAGGTTAGGGTTGGTCTCTAGTGATTACCTTGCAGTGACATGGTGAGACTACGGGTTCGTTCTTCTCGTCGTGGCAAATGCGACACTGGATCACGTCCTCCTCTTCAGAGTCGTTTTCTTCTTTGGAAGCGCGGGTCGAGGAGCCGTGGTGACGCGAGAGGCTAGAGCGTCGAGGCGATGTGGACGTACGGGAAGACGCGTGTGACATGGCGCGGCCCAGCGTGGGCGTGAGCGAGCCATTTTGGACAAACGACACAAACGTCCGTCACGGCCTCCTGGACTGATACAATCTTTGTTCAAACTAGCCGTGTAATGAAAATGCGATCTGGATTATACATCTTTCTTGTCAATAAAATTCCACGACCTACTTGATTACCGCCCTTCTGTCCTGAGGTATCGTTCTACTGTATATAAATTCAGCACATTATGTATGAACTCGAACCAAATTTTGGGAATGTCTCTGGTGCTGTGGTGAGAAATTGAACTATCATAGAGTGTAGTATCTGAAAGCGTAAGCGTACTTTAGTGCCATGGGTCGCATACAGGGTTGGCAATATTCTTATTCTTATGAATAAAAGATGATAAATTGAAAAATCATTCGTTATTCTTCGTAGAAAAAATAACGAATAAAAAGTTATTATTTTATTCGTCCAAATTTGAATGACGAAAAACAAGTTATTCTTTCATTCGACGTAAATAAATGACGAATAAAATGCTATACTTTTATTGGAGCAATACTGATTGACGAATTCCAAGTTATTTTTTTATTTGACCCATAAATAAATTATGATTTATTCTTTCATTCTAAAAAAATAAAAAAGCTAATTTAAATTACACTTTTTTTGTTCTTGGTAGAATAAATGACAAATACGGTTATGTCTTTTTTTGCTGCAAAGAATTACTAAGTCAAATGTGAATTGTGGTTGTACTGTTCATAATTAGGATGTAATTACTATCTTATGTATTCACATACAAAATTAATAAATAATTATATTGTGCGGTAAATGTTGATATTATTAAGGTTAATTGAGGTTTTATCTTAAAATAAAGAATCACTGGAAATTGTTTATTGAATATTTTATGACATGAAAATTTTATGAATATACGTATTAATTCTAATATAATAGAGTTTCTTCAGATTTTCACTAACAAATATTGAATGAAAAATTATGAACAATTCATAATACAATTTGAATGACAGGAGTCAACATCTTAACTTCATATCATTTATCGTGGCACATGAAAGCAGGAATTTTCTGAAGTTGTTTAAGTGATATAAAACGTTTACAAACAATTCAGAATGTATTAATGTACTTTTCACTTTTTAACGATCAAACTCTTATAAAGAACACCGTTTTAAAATAAACTTTAGTATCATATAATACTCACAATGCACATGAGCACGTAGCAAGTATTATCACAATATATCTATAAACCACAGTTCATGTAAAAATATACGTGTTGCCTGCGAGAGAGATGTCGAATCACACTCTCTGACTCAATGCAACTCTGCGGCAACCAGTGGAAATTCCAGAATAAGCCCCATGTACTGGACCATTACACACTTCCCCTTTACAATTCACAATCGGAACTCAGAAGAATACAACTGTAACCAATTTTAGATACATTATAAAACTACACTTTAATCTTAATCATTAGATCAAGATGCGATGCCTCGACCAGTTATTTCGTCGGTTATTATCTCTGGGTTCCATTTTATGTCATCAGCTTCACTCGTCACAGCACGTTTGGTACACACCACGCCTTCAGATTCTTTGTAAGAAACACTCTTCTGATTTATTATTTACACACACATATATACATAAAAGAAGTTTTGAAATAAAGTTATGAACATTGAAAAAATTAAGAAGCAGCAAAGGTATGCAAAAGAGCGTAACCGAATATGATGAGTGAAAATTCTCGTAATGTCTACCAAGATGGAAACTGGACTATAAAAATAGACTCTGTAAATATAAATATATAAATAAATACATTCCCTCGAGACAATATTAATTATATTATTACTTTTATTTATATTCACATATTGCTTGAAAAACATTCACAGTATAACAGCGTTCTGTTTACAACAAGTTATTCCTTACAATACAAAAAGTATAGCCTTTTGTGTTATCAATTGTAACAAGAATAAAAATACCAAAATAATAGAATATCTCGTAATTTTTTTATTTATTGCCAAGAATCCTGCTATTCCGCCAGACCGTGACTGGGGTGAGAAATTGGGATGGTCAGGTGTTGGGATACTTGGTTTCAAATCATTAATTATCTCGAGTGTATGAGACAAAACATATCCGATCGAGCAGAGTTTTAACCCACGTTCTAGAGTTCAGAGAGATACGACGCTACCACTTGACCACTGATGTCACTAATGTTACTTTCTCATATAATAACGTAGTATATAAGAACGTTCACGATTAGAAAATCGAAAGCGAGATTTAGACGGAAATATCGGTTTTGGCGATCCTTGATTCTGAAAAAGTGTTTTTTGGCATAACGTCCGTCCGTCTATCCGTCTGTACGCAGCGATACTGAGTAAATAAATGAATCATTGTAATTCGCATTTCGTATTTACGGTAGAATTTACTTGAGGTCGATGCTCGAGCTCAAATTTTTTTTTTACTTGAAAACAAAGGGTACTTTACATGAAGGTCAAAGCACTCTTTGGAATGTTTCTCAAACACGGCTCCAACGATTTTGCTTAAATTTTCTGCACGTAAAGTACAATTAGTGTGTATTACATCCGCATTAGCGGTATTTTGCTGGAAATTTTGGTATAGACGCAGTAAAATAATTTCTGTCTGTTACACTTACACATGATTTTACTGTTTCAAGAAGCTTGAATACTATTTAGCAGTGTAAATGGACCAAGCAGACGTAGAATACACTTCTGGTTAACTGAAATGAAATGATAAAATACATAGAAGGACGGCAAACGCATTGCAGATAGTACAATACATCAATTTCTGTCTACAACGAAATTACATTTACATAACACTTTTACGATATTTTAAGACTGATATGTCGCTAAATGTTTTGAAATAATATTCAGAATATTTATTTTACTTTCAAATAAAAGACAGTAATAACTTCATCTAGCAACTTTGAGCATGAATAGAGCACCGGAAAACGACCAAAAAATAGAGGATCACGCCAGAAATGACCTTTTCACAACAGAATTTTTCCTCACTCTATGCTGCAGACGGAGAAACGTATATGAGAAAGTATGTGCAATGATTTTGCACCTCTAATACAAAAATGTAATAATAAAAGAAAAAAACACTGATGTCCGTAATGTTCATATGTTGAACGAACCGTGTCCATTGCTAGAACCCTGTCTAATCCCAAATGAAAAATTTCGACCTCTGAATTTATGGACTTCATACATAAGAATGTAATATAATTTTGTTAAAATTCCCTCCCTATCCTAGTTTTGTGGATTTTGCGCAGAAATGGATGGGAATGCGATTAGACTGACAATAAAATTTGGGAGAGAGAAAACAATGAAAAATTGAATGTATCTTCGACAACCAAAAAATTAGAATGTATTATTTTAACATTTTCTAATTGACCATACAAAAGCATAATTTGTGCCTAGAATATAAATTCGTTTCCCCTCTTCATAATTTTGAAGCAATTTTTCCGTCACTGAAAGGACTTGCGTAATCTTGCTCTTACCAATGCGCGAATTTTACGACTGTTTTGAATTTTTATTCATTGTAGACTTCAAAGAATGCGAATATGTATTTTTTAAATTTTAATTCTCTCTCTTTGAAAAAATGAAAATGTAGAAAATATGAAAAAGAAAAAAAAACAGAATACAATTTCCTGGTAGGTTGTAAAATTATGCACAACGAATGTAAAATGATGAAAAATAAACATATTTTCCTACCTCGCCCTTTCCATTTTTTAATATTTCCAAATAAAAATGGTTCCATCGTTATTTCAGTTTATAAATGAAAAATAGAAAATTTGGTTCAAGTTACCTCCCTCACCAAAAATTAGTAACAGTCGTTAAAAACGTGAACAAAACATTTTACTATAATTTTACATAATATATATTAAATATGTATTGTAACAATTTTAATTATATAATTAAATAATGGGTGCTTAGGTAAGCTAAGTCCCCCCTTGTTAGAAATGTCAAATTGTCATATAACAAATTTAAAATGATTACCAAAAGAGGTTGCTAAATGAAGCTAAGCCCCCACTTGATAAAGCGTCAAAATTGTAATCAACAAAAGAATAGTGTAGTGGTACATCCTAAGCCATACGTTGAAGCGCCATATTTTAGTAAAACAAACTAATAAAATTTTAGTTGATGAACAAATAAAACATAATGAAAGGAACTTGGACGGGCGGGGTTCGAGCCAATTTCTTCAAGAAAACACCCACTTCTGGTATTGGAGCTACGCGCAACACAAATAAAATTGGTTTTATTTAACATTACTACATTTTCAAAATTACTACGCACTACATCATATTAACACTTCCCTAGATTTTTCCCCAAAATTCACACGTTAAAATTTACATAATATTCACAGTGACGTGGGTACATTAAGCAGTCCTCACTCTTCATTTCCTGGATTTACTTTATACAAATGAATAAAGCAATAGCAAAGCTAATAAGTTCATGCTGATTAAGGAAATAAATTCTTTCCCCGTCAGTCTATTATTGTCGAAGCACACGCTTTATCTTCGTCAGATGGACTCACTTCTTTGCGTCTATTTTTGACTGGAAGCTACCAGTAAATTACAGTTACCTTATTTACCAACATGGGAGAAAGGTAGGCTAACTTAGACCAAACTGCGGGTCACTTGGGGCGGACGCTCGGTTCAGTGACCCGTGGATTTGTTGACAGCTACTACCAGGAGATCCTTCCCTCTGGTTGGCTCCACCGCTATTCGCCACCCCATTCATTGAAGTCTCCGGCCGCCCATCCCAGGATCCATGGCCCAGTTAAGACTCTGGGCCTTGCGTTCCGAGTCGACTCACGCCCGAAACTCGTCACGGAGAATCTTTCCAAATATGCAAGTCACTTGTTCATTACCACAAGTTGCCAGGCATCTGTTCCGATGCTACGAGCCGATAATAACATCAAAAAGTCACAGGTTCATTAATAAAGTTCACTCGCAAATAAAATAATTTAACAAGAGACTGCACTCGAAAATACTTAATATCCGAAGTGCTATCTCACATCGCTTTGCTGCCAAGCGATGTAATCGCGTGCATCACCCAATGAATCGGAACGAGCGCCATTCCCTAAAATACGCTGATTTTCTCAATGTTCTGAAAAGAACTTAGGAATAAAATAATCTCACACTGATCTCGGAATAAACTCTCATAATCATCTCAGAATAAACTCGTATATTCATCACAGAATAAACTCGCATAATAATCAACTCAGAATAGACTCGTACAAATAACAATAATAATCTAAAGTGTTCTGCGCACGTCTGTTTATAATCCCAGATCCCTTCTTCTTTATGATATTTCGAAAATGTTCACTCCCTTCGACATGTCACGTGATCTCCTATAACCAATCATTTTCTTCGACTTACTCCAAGAGAACTTCCTTGGATAGGCTGAAACGGTCGTGACGTATGTTTAATTTCAATGAATCACGTCGCTCGGTTCCACAGCGACGGTCTTCGCTATGCCGATGCCATGTGGTTAGCTCGTGCCGAAACTTTCAATCTTTCTCACACCCTGTTCTATTGTCTTTTATGTTTTCGCCGACCACCCAAAGAACCTGGAGTTCTGCGAGTTCGAACCTGTCTCGGGAGTCGCTAGAGACTACCGCACATTGGATATACCCGCCATTGTCCATCGTACTGCGTCGCGGTTCCGGACCATGTGCTGCGCTGCTGATTCTTTGATCCCTCTTTGCTACGAAGATTTTTATGACCTTGTTTACCAACATTTGGTCCCTTCTCGAAATATTCTGGAAACCGCACCCTCTGAACCTTAGCGTTTTCCACCCACGCCCTCGTTTCAAAACGTTACAAAAGATCCTTGGTTAATTTTGGGTTTATTTTTCATTATTGAAGTCACGCCTGTTTCTGCGCCTTATGTGGACCGCTACGCCAGCCGACTTTCTTAAAAATCTTGCCGCTCACGCCTTTGCTAAGTGTTTATGATGCCGACTATTTAATTTTGCTAAGTGTTTATGATGCCGACTATTTAATTTTGCTAAGTGTTTATGATGTCGACTATTTAATTTTGCCCACGTTCCCAATTATCTTATTTACAGTTACCTTATTTGCCAATTATCTTATTTACAGTTGTGGTGGCGGGTGCCGCGCCGACTACTGCGTGTAACCGTCTCTCTTTCTGACAACTAGGGGTCTTTACAAATACTATAACCGCACACCTCTCTCAGCGCGCCGCGCGGGCGCTGAGAACGGTCACCCACGCTGCGTCTTTCAACGGCCGGTTTAAATATTTCTAGACTTTCTACCATCCTATTTCAATTGAAATTTAATACAATTAATATTTCACGACAGTATGATATATTCGAAAGCGTATTAAAATTTTGAAAAACACTATCGTTTGAACCCATTCCCTTACCAAATCTCTTGAAATGACGTTACCATCCATACTCATCCTTTACATATTTGAACAACAAGAAAAACTTGAAAAATGAGGTTCACACTGGAGACAAAAATTCACACAAGGACTAAAACAATTCACTATTCAGTGATTTCGTCAAATTTCGTAAAACATTAAATATCGTATAAATTGCGTGCGCCAAAGGTGAATCATGCTCTTAGGGGGACAGTTTTTTCTATTCTTCTATGAGTTGACCTACCATTTTGTTACATGTCAGTATATCCTCGAACGTAGTTGCATTCTATTTATATTTTGAGAAATGACGTGTAGGAGGTATAGTGTGCAAACTACTGATCGTTTTGAGGTGTATTGTTGCCTCTTGTAAATTCCTCATTGTTTGTAGTATTACGTCCAAATATGCATTATCGAATGCTCCTCTCATTTCCATAAATATTAAATTATTTCGTGTTTTCAGATCATCTAACAGTCAAAGAACAGCATCTTCTGTGCCTGTCTCTTTCTTAATACATAATGTCTATTATCCAACTTTTCTTACCGTTCCAAATAATCCATTAGCTTTTTTGTGATTTATTTATCAAATAACTTCCCCTGGGAGGGCACCGGAGGTATTGGTCCACACGACTTTGGTTTGCTTGGATCTCTTGTTATATCCATCCTCTTCTGTATCCTCTTCGATAATTCCCTTCACAACTTATTACTCTTTTCCTTAAGAACCCCTGTGCATCATATCCGTCAGCATCCCCTCGTTTGTTTCACCTCGCATTCTTAGCATTCCTTGAGTAAATTGAGTTGAATTTCAAGTATACATTCCTCTATATTCTTTCTCTCCACCATATTCGTCACCTCATCTCTATTTCTTCTTTCCTCCCATATTTATTTAAGTAACTCTTATTATTCCTTGCTCATCCGTCTTGCCATCTTCGATTTTTCGGTTTTTCCCTTTCTCCGTCACACTAACTGTATCCTCGCACGTTCTCTAATTACTTCATTCAGATACTTTCACCCTTCTAACTCATAATCTCGCATTTTTTCGATATTTTCAAGTCTATTTCAGATTTATCAAGTGACTATATAAGTTTTTTGTCCATTTATATTTGTTAGCTGCAAAATATTATCCAATATTTATTTCTCCAGTGCCCGTCTTCGTTTATTCGTCAAAATTTTATTACCCTATTATGGGAATTTATTACCCCTTTTCTTCTGAATTTTGAAATGCATTCTTTAAACAAACGTAAGAAATTTTCTTCATTATACAGTTAGGGAGCAAATGGACTTCTTTTGATTTTTAGCTTATTTATGTGTAATGAAGGTAAAAAAATTAATTTTTTATTATACTGGAAACATTAAAACTTTTTTAAATTACCTTCTTAACTAAATACATAATGTACAAATTAATTAATAGTTTCCTCTCTGCACTTTCTAGACCAATATCCTTGGTTTGAATTCGAAAATATACTTTATGTTCGATGAATGACTAATCAAGGAAAAACTAGTGATTGAAAAGAATTACACACTCTTTCGGCAGAATGACCACCATTCTCATGCGATTAATGTATTCTTTGCAACACAAAGAAGTGCAGATTCATTTGATACTAATTGTACCAAGAACAAAAATAAACCGGAAAAAAGGAAACGTTTTGCATTGTATTACTAAAAATAATCCGTTCTCGACGGCAACACGATAAAAGAATAACTTCTTATTAATTGTACGTCAAGCAAAAGTATCTTTTTATTCATTAATACAAGTAAATTAGTCATATAAAAGAATAACTTTTTATTCCTCATTCAAGATAGTCGAATAAGACAATTTTCTTCTCGTCATTCAATGTATGTTAAATAAAGGATATACTTTTTATTCGTCAATCAATGATCATGAAATAAAAAATACACGTTATTCGTTATTTTTGCTATGTGAAATAATGAATTATTTTAATATTCTCTTATTCTTTTATTCTAAAAATGATTTATTCTGATTCTGAGCAACCCTGGTCGTATAAAATCCTTCGTGTGACGAAAATCAATCCAAAAATGTTCCGAATGTTTCATCTTATATTATCATTTATAAAGTTAATGGAGGAGTTGCTGGTTGCATTAATGCGTCGGTGTAATTCTATGCTCATAAGTACGGAAACAAATTTTCTCAGAAATGAGAACATACTTGATGGTTTTTCATCTCAAAATTCTTCCTTTTCTATGACTGGCATCGAAACCAAACGAGTTGTTTTAGAAAGAAAAAAAACACACATTATCTACAAGGATTACTCGTCAATAGTATCAATGCATAAGTATAGACTTCTCGGATTTTATATGAAAAATAATACTCCACGAGTACCAGGAGCTTGAAATAGCATTTACCATATTTCGATATATTTTAATTGTTGTGAATAAATATCTCAAAACATATTTTGTTACATATTTAAATTTACTTTGGAATTGATTTTTATTTGTGAATAAGGCCACCTGTTCTTCTACCATTTCACTTAAATCTAACTATATAATGAAATACAGAAATAGAATTTTTTTTACATCGATCATATTATACAGTATTATATACTTGAATTATAACATTAACATATATAGCTCATAGAAGTACAATATGAAAAAAACACAGTAAGGGAATTAAATATAATACCCTGAACATTCATATTTGAAAATACAAAGTACTTGCATTTAAAAATAGTAATATTTTACACTACAATCTAATATTCATAAATGTACTTAATGATTATTTCTATTTTGTACAAAACTCATATTTAGAAAAATTGACAGCAATTACTTTGAGATTCCCAGCAAGACTTTCCAGGGAGCGTCTATATTTGTTTGTTTTTTGTAGAATCTATTATAATTTTACAGCAATACAAAAAATTGCTCTGAATTTCGATCAAAAAATATTTTGTATTTTAGGTATACTAAATATATTAATGGAAAATTTTTGGCTGAAAAATAATATAAAAATTTCAAGAATCCGATATACTTTTTAAAGTTATTCTTTATTTTTCACAATATTCCAGATTACTCCAAACAAAAAATAATATTACGAAACTGAATATTCTTTTAACTTTCCTTGCTTTATACCAATTACATATTTTCATATTAAAAATTATTATTATTATTATTATTATTATTATATTGTTACTCTGCAAGTGTGAAATACTCGGTGGCAGATAAAAAAGTCGTAACAAAAGTATACACAATAAGACGTGAAATAACAAATGCAACTCCCAAATATCTATAACACACTCGAACATGGGATAAAATTGTAAAAAAATATTAAGTTTTAAATACTCAAGTAAGTAATATCTAAGTTAATAATAAAATTTGAAAATTTTGGAACTGTTTCATAATCGCTTCGTTTTCGACATCTTATTCAAACATTTCGATGAAATAAAATGTGAGCATCAGAAAAGTATTCCATCCAACATCCACAGAAGTCGTCCAGGTGTCCCTTCTCCCTCCTCCACGAGTGGATTTCACGATGCCGTGGCCTCCGGGTTTGTAACCCACCGCACCGCACAGCGCCGTGCCGCACCACTCCACCACTGCGGGGCCTCCGCTAGTGTAATTATAATCATTCACTGTTGGATTGGCTTCTATAACGTTATCCCCATAACGAATGAAAGCTATATTAGTCATCATAATAATACCTAAACTAATTCCTACATGAATTGAAGCACCCAGAGGGGTACTTGGCAAAACAGAATTCATACAGTTGATGATGATAGTATTAGCGGTCCATCATAGCAGCCGTTGCTGTTGCAGCCAACCCCCCGTGTCCTCTTCCCAGTGCACGCATGTGTGAGAGAGTGTACGCGCGCGCGCGACCCACGTTGTTTTGTGGTTTTATAGGAAAGCCTTGAGGGTAATAAATATACACACACACTCACATCCCGCGCTACCCCCAAGGGGGAGGTGATGTGGGAGAAGGGATGAGAACCACGGTGGGAATGGGGTTGGGGGAGGGAGGGTGTAGTGGACGACGGAGAGAGGAGTGTCTAGGGGGAGGGCGACAGACGGGGATCGTAGAGCGGTTACACCGTGGACAGGGGTTCGGGGGCACGAAAAAGCAATGACTGTGCAACTGTGTCATTGGCAGCTATTCGGGTGATATATCCGCCATGTAACAATGCAGTCGAAATATTGACGTATTAACGACACCAACTCGATGCTGTTGCCGACGCCGACAGTGCAGTCGTTGTATTGTGGCGCTGGACACCGCGGCGACCGCCACCCCCACAGCAGTTTCCTCCCACCACCATTATCATAATCCGACACCCCCACCCACTCACGTATATAATCTCCTGAGTCTCGTGCTATTCGTCACCTGCTATATAATACGCCAAAGTAGATACATGTATTGGTTAGATTATGCACGCGTATCGGAGCGTCGCGTGAGCGCGTGGGGAGAGTTAAGGGAACAGGGGGGAATAGCGGAGGGGGGTTGGATTGTTGGGGAGTAATAGAGGGACGAAAGGGGAAAACGAGTTCGCAAGAGTTATGAACGAAATCGTGGCGCGATTGCAAAAAGACCGAACCCCCTACCTCCCTCCCTCTTCCCTTTTGAAAAACCGGATATGGGCCATGGACACACCAACACCACCGCAAGCGGCTTACTGCTCTTCCGCTTTCTGTCCGGAATGCGCGCTGCTTCACCCTCCTTTTTTTTCATTCGCGGATGCTCTGTCGCCCTCAAAAAAAAAGGATCAATTATCGACAGATAATCTATTGCACCGTACTGCAATACGTGATCACTCCCATATACTCCTTTAGCGAGAGGACGCCACTGAAAAGGGGAGTGCGAGTTGGATTTGGATTTTGCGAAAAACGGAGTGACGGTAACGACTCTTCCATATTCACAGGGGGATCACGGACCACGTGACTCGTTTGGGGATTATGAGGATATCATCAGGTTAGTAAATTTTATATCTGACTTTATACCGAGAGTGAGGATAGGGGAGTGGGCGCCTGTGTATTAGAGGTACATGAAGGTACTTCAATTGGGAACGGAGAATGAGTTTGTCCTTTAATAACTATTAATACAAATGTATTGTAATGAAAAGAATGCTTCATCTATTTATACAAAGAATATAGATATTTATTTCTTCTTTTTGCATTTCACACTATTTGATGTACATTTGGTAAGTAATTTTTTTTATTTACTTTTTACTTGTATTATTTACTTTGGTAGTTAAAGTTTCGTTATCGTTAATGATACAACGTGAAGTTTATAAAAATGAACTATTTCGAGGTAAAAATATACGAACAAAATCGTTTTACATCTATGACGGAGTGGGGGAAGGGAAACATCGTTCAGTTGTGGAAATACCCGCAGCACAGTGGTATGAGTTTTTGAACTTTCTAGTTTGAGATAAAATATTATTGTAATCTACGGAGAAAACTTAAAACGCTTTCAAAACCGTCATCAATACTTAAGTATGGAATATCATAGATAATTGTAATGAATACTACTACTGGAGTTTATTCAAACACCGTGTCAATAATATTAGCAGTGTTAATTACTGCAATAAAAATATTTGTATTAATAATATTTATTAATTATATTAGCATATCTCTTGTATTTATTTTATACATTTATCATTATTTTATTTATTGTTTTATAAATAGTTCTCATTAATATTTTAAAGTATATTACACTTGATATAATATATTTTTAACAAAATACACTGTATAGATCAGAATAATTCTTGAAAACCAATTCACAAAACAATACATGACGTTACTAAAACGAAGAAGACAACAATATTCCTTATGTACATATTTCTTCCGTGTACATTACACGTGGAGATTATATGTGATAACTTTCGGTCAAGTAAAAATGGCGACCAGCCGGACCCGAACCCGGGTCTCTTGCTTTGATCGCAAGGGGGTTAAACGCTACACCACCGGTTCGCCTTCCACAACTGTACATCATTTCCACCCAGACCTAACCAGACGTGTGAAACCGGTAATAAAGTGCACACAGCATAGTGTGCCGCCTGGTTCACTTATCTCCTGTATGGGGATGTCTCTCAGGTCTTCCGGGGTTTAGGTCTGGGTGGAAATGGTGTACAGTTGTGGAAGGCGAACCGGTGGTGTAGCGTTTAACACCCCCGCGATCAAAGCAAGAGACCCGGGTTCGGGTCCCGGCTGGTCGCCATTTTCACTTGACCGAAAGTTATCACAATATTCCTTATATTCTTATTAGCACTCGATAACTTGCAGAAAATATTAGAAAATAATGCAACATGTTCCGTCAAAGTCATAAGTAGTTTTGCGAGGTAGGAGGCTGTAAATGGGAGATCTCCCACTAGATATTTTTTCGAGACATGTCAGGTCGATCTTCAATACAATGTACTTCCTGAATCACGAAATTTCCTGAGAACACATACACACTACATATAATAATCGACATGGTGGAAACTTCCTTGGATTACAATAACTGAGAGGCTTAGTTAAAATTCATAATTTACATTTCATTAAAGATGTCCTTCACAACATTCGGTATTACACTCACGGAAACAACATAGGTGTCTAAATTGACATTCAACACAGGAAAAATTCCCATGGACTGAATAACTGGTTCATTCCTGTAAATTATCATCCCAAATGAGAAATGTAGCCTGACTTGAACTAAAAATATTCAGTTATCGGAAAATTTCCATATTAAAACTCCATTTTGACAGCTGTTTTATTGTCTGTGTAAATAAAAGAATTGGTCTAAAAAAGTATTATGTTGATTTAAATTAAGCTGTATAAAAATAATGGTTAAAAAGTTATTGAATGGACTGATGTAGTGGGACTAGATTGTTTCGTGAAAGAAAAATGAGAACTTACCAGACATTTATGGCTTAAAAAAATAAAACTTGACTATATTTTTTTCAATAATATAATAATAAAAATAAGTTTATATGTTCCATTTCATATTAACAATGAATATATACATAAATTTATAGGAATAATTCTAGATCTTATCATGTAGTGGAAACTAGTACAAAATAATAATGTCTTTAAACTTGCTTGTCAGTATTACAACCTTGCAGTATGTACTATTATTGAAGTAAATGACGCGTACAATATGCATCTTATCCTTTATATAACCAATGTTTGGGTAAAAGTTTCATGCAGTATGTTAAGGTAAAAAGCAATACACCTTTTAAAATGTAAATTTCACATTTTAAACGTATTTTATGTTTCATTGAGACTCATGTACTGTTGTTGATTCCGTGTTACTTGGAACACTGATGGGGAAAGCTTCCCGATACATGTCTGTAATGTAATAAACCAATTTTTCTTCAAATTGTGGCGTATTGTATCATTCTAATCTCCTTAATTCATTTAAGTTGTATTTAATGATTACAATCTAATCACACAAAAATTAAATTCATATTTTCTATGAATAAAGATTATCTCATTTAGCTCAAACCATTTCGAACAGAACACATAACTTTTCTGATAATGCACTATTGAAATGCACTTTTGCACTATTGAAAACAATACAATATTTATCTTTTACACTGTATATAATTTAGTATATCACATTAAATTATTCTTAATCAAATAATCTTTGGCGAAATACTTTTCCGTTATTCATAATTCCCAGTAGTCTTTATTAATCGTTTCTAGCCCTCGCAAAAGATTCAATTGAAAAGGAACTGTTCGGAGAGAACATTTCTTCCGTGGTAAAAAACGAAAATAAAAACCGTAGAAGTAAACACACAGGTCCCATTGAGTACATGTCGACAAGCACACAATCAATCAGTCCACAGAAAACACAAATCTAGGAACTGCGAAGGTCTTAGGGCAACGCCGCGCCGCCGCCACCCGCGTCGCACCGGTGATGCTATTCACTCGACTCCATCGTACGTCTCACGTCTGTTTTCTCCACGTCCTTCAACCACGAAACGCTCTTCTCCTCCCCACCCTTCTCCTTTCGCTCACACACGTCCTCCCTTTACAACCGCCTCCTCGTCAAGTCCCTCTCAAACGCACCCAAATACGACTCTGAAAGAGCGTAAAAGTCCCCGCCGTCCCACCAAATCACTTTCCCAACACTTTTTCGCTCTTCCACGCTACGTCGTTTATACCGAATGAAAAGAAAGGAAGCAGGCTTTTTCTTTCCCTCGTCTGGGGGGGAGGAGGCAGGCGGCCGGCCGTCCTCGGTTAAGTGACGAGAAAAACCTCGCGGCACGTCCGTCACAGAAGGAGGGTCGCGTCTGTGGTCTCATGGAGACGAAGCGACCAGCGGCGGAGGTGCACGAGTTCACCGCGTCGTCCATAGATGGCTCTGTCGTGATGGTAACTGAACGGAATCGTGGCGGGACTGTTTTAACAGCAGACGGAAAAATTTTAAAATAATCATTTTTCATTCTTTTTCTAACCTTTTCTAATTCGTATTCCGGTACCTTTTTCATAGAGAGACGAATTTTTAAATATAATTTTTTTACGATTTAATTTCTCGCTGTATCTCCAAAACGGTGCGACGCCGTACGAAAATGCTGTTTGAAAAATCTATACGCAGAATTTAGAAAGCTTTTTTCTCAAATGTTCCCTAACCAAATTCTCAAGTTGAGCTTTGTGGCATCAATTTTTTCGTGGTTTATCGAACAAAATCCTTCTCCCATACACATAACCACATACGATAAAATACGCAAAAATTTGAAACGCAAATACGCAAAAATTTGAAAATAGTCTCTTCTGGAGGATATTCGTAAAGATCTAAAAATTATTTCTGCACAAATACAATAATTTCCTTATATATTAAATGTATCATTGGAAAGTAAAAGTGAAATTTTTTTTTTTTAAATTGTCCGCAAAGGAAAAAAGAATCTCTTCATTTCGTGTCAATTTAAGTCGACTACGAGGATGTTCATTCTACTCACACAATAATTTGATGGATGCTTCGAAATAGTGCAGGCAGAAAATATCTGGATACTTCTCTGCCGTACAAATATGTGTTTACAGGTGTAATATAATTTGCTAGAACGTTCCTGTAACATAGAAAATGTGTTCTTCATCCACCAGATTAGTTCATGCATGTGGAAGGCTTAACAACTACATTAATTCATCGACTTAGATTATACGGTTTATTTGGTTTATCAATTTATTTCTCTTTCATCTATAAATTATATCCACAGAGAAGCGCCAGTGCCATAAACGTTTACAAATCATATACTAGTATTACGGTACCGAAGCCCATGACATAAAAAACGATCAGTATTGAATGGTAACTTTTTGTTTACTTAAAGAAATGACATTGATCAATTGAAATGGTTTTGACCTGACGTATTGTATGACACAACGTAAAATAAAGGTTTTGACAAAATTGAACTGTTTTCTTCGTTCTTCTATGTTAATGAATATATTTTGAAGAATATAATGTACATTAATGACTATATTTTCAAACTATTAATATATTTCATTCATTTGTAATATAATTCGTTAATGAATGACTTTATTCCCGAGTCATTAATATACATGAGAAATAGGAGAACACATTTAGTTTAAAATTTTTAAAAAGTAAATTCCAAAACTCATTCTTCTTTATGAAAAGCTAGCATTTCATAAATGTCTGATAAAGAAACATTTTCTATGAATGTTGTTCAAAAATCCATATCGACCGCAATAATGTTCTCAAAAAGGGTTGAAAAATCAAATCTTTTATTTGACTTTGCAAATATTGAGAAATAATTACAGAATATTTCAATAACATTTCAAGATACTGATAGCCACAAAATTTTGAAAAAAAAGTAAACCATTTATTGACTACAACAAATTAAATGACGCATTTTTGTATAAAAGGTCATCAAATCTTATAATATTTATTATAACCTCATAAGTCTTAAATAAACATGTCACCGAAACAAAAAAATATAGTGTATTTTATTCGCTCGCTATTTCTCTGAATCTAAAAAGAAGAAAGTTCGAAGAAAACTATCCTAATATTTATATGCATGAAATGTAAGTCCAAGTGAAAAACCTATTCAAGGAAAAACTGTAAAACGTAACTATTACAAATTTATGAATTACATTGTAACATAAATTATGATAAAAATATTCTAGTAGATTCATAAGAAATAAGAGTATTATTAATTAAATTCTTTGAATAGATTCCTAATAAAATTGTTTTCTGTGATGCGGAAAATCTGTTTCGGGGGATGTTTAATTTTATACATGTTTAAACTTCATCTCTCACGTTTTTTTTAGTAAATGAGACACAATTTGAAGAAAATTAGTATACTTTTAAAAAAGAATATTTCACGTGAGATTTATGAAATTTTATATCAATGGAAAAATAATATTGTTTTTATATTTGTTAATATAAAAGTATGAGAAAAATCATTCCACTTATTTCTTAATTGCGTATTCCACATAAACACTCGAAAATTAGAGGCGGATTTTTTTAATACAGATACGCTACGCGCTTGCCTAAGGGCGGCATCTATTAAAATAATAAATTTCGTTTTCAATATTATTTATTAGTTACGATTTATTATCAATACTTTGCGAATAATTTATAGTTTGATAATAATACGTACTTGTGAAATTACTTTCTTGTGATTATTAAATACAAATTTGTTGGCATCATGTTAATAATATAACACGTACCGAAATATTTTTATTGTTAGGAGTGTGTTGAAATCTTAAATCTGCCTTTGCCGTAGGGCCCTTGATCGGAATTGATGGGATGGTCTTCTGCTTGCTTCCGGAGAGTAAATTAGTTTATTGTCATCCACGTGGTCATACGCAGTTTGTAACTCCTTTTTTGACAATGAAGTTTTAAAATTGTACAAAAAAGAAACTGCTGAAAACTGTGTTGAATAATTGAAGGAAGAGTAATTTACTCTTCGGAAGCATCTAAGAGAAGCAAGTAATCCCATCTCTTCCGTCTCAAGTGCTCAAAGGAAAATCAGAGAAAAACCCGGACTACAGAGACAACGCACGCAATCTTGCCAAGGTTGAGTATAGATAAAATTTTTACTATTAAGAAGAGTTAAGTAGTATGCTTTGAATAATTTTGTATTTTTGTATAATATCATTAGAAATATTACAATCATGGATTATCAAGCACCGCACGAAAATTAAACAGTCGATGAATTTACATATTTCACTTCATCTAAACCAACAAATTAACTTAATGGGATAATTATTCCACATAACTTCTTTTATAAAAATCAATTAATTGTTTAACATTATGGAAACTATAGTACAATGGAAAGTTTTTAACGATGAATTGGAAGAGGTTCACTCTAGTGTTACCTTTTAGAATTCAGGAAATAGGACGATTTCAGAATGACATGGTCTCATAGACAAAGAATGTCTCAAATGCTGGAACGGTGAATATTCTTAGAGTGCTGTGCTCTAGTAACTCTTAAGTATTAGCAAACCCCCCGTTTCGTAATAAATCTCAGGATGAGTTTCTTCAACATATTGAACACGGTCAAAAACATTTGGAAATTTGGTTATTCACGTACGTTTGGTAAAGCATCATGGTAACTTTTAACCCTGCACCGCGCGCGCCTCTTTCTATGACGAGATTTGGACAGTCCAACCTTTTTCAATGATTTCCGGAGGATATCAGTGAAACATGGCAAGGACACAAGGTTACTTCAGGAAAACAAAAAAAATGATGAAACAATGATGATAAAACGTTTTTTATTTAAAAGTAACCCAAAAATATCTAAAGTCAACGAAAATAAAATGATAGTTTGAAATTTTACTAAAATCAAATAAATACAGCTTAACAATAAATATTATCACCAATTTATCTACAGATAACTCAACAAAAATCTTAAGATTTTTTTGTTAGGGAACAAATCCATGAGAATGTAATTTTGGTTTACGGAATCTGTACCATAAAGTTAATGAATCTATTGAAATATTAATCCATATACAATCTGTCTGATAAGTAAAAGTTAAAATTCTTCATAGTCAAAATTTTTTATTTACCAGTATTCCGAAAAATTCAATTTTTTTTAGAAAATTGATTATTTAAAATGTTTAATATTATATAATTGTTCTCAACATTTTGAAAAAATATTATTGAAAATTACTCTAAAAAACTGCACTGGGGAGTCAAATTCCTCATGGAGAAAGAAAATCGATTGGAATTTGCGTTCAAAAATTAAAGAAAATAAAACAAGCGCACCATCCGAGGATCAAAAACGTGCAATTGCAGTGATTTGCTTAAAAGGAAAGAAAATATTCCTATTAATGGAATTGGTATATGTTTATTATATGAGCTTTTTCTTGAATACTAAAGTCACTATTATAAAATTGTTACCCTTATTCTAAATATATTCCAGTGGATATAATAAATCTTTTTGAGAAACCGAAAATTCTCTACCCTATTATCTAGCGGCCGAGAGTCAGCCTCGTTATAAACTGACTAAAAATGTTTAGTCAGATAATAAATAAGAAGTCCATTTTATTAACGGGCGGCGAAGGTTATAAAGAGCCTGAAAATATTCACCCACTTAATAAAATAACTGTTTCTTTGATCATGGGCCGGTTATTTATAAAGAGCCTAGGCGGTTTGTAAAGGGGCTGACTGTACTATTGGGCTGCGACATATATACATAACCCAACCTTAACTCGTAGATACATACGAAACCGGTTCTTGAGTGTTGTTCTGCTGCTTGGGTTCAATTAGTATAATTGTATGGGGATATATCTCAAGTCTGTCTGGGTGGAAATGGTGTCCATATGTGGAAGTAAGGTGTAGTGGTTACCTCCCCTACGAACAAAGCAGGATCCCGCCTTCTATTCCTGGCTAGTCATCATTTTTATGTGGTCGTAATTATAACATATTTTATCTACGTGTAGGTACATCTAAGAAATATATTGAGTTACCACCTTACTGCGCCTATTGTTTTCGGTAACCGCATGATAGGACCGAAAACATGCGGCAGGGTTAAAGAAAATTGGGGATCTCACGAGGAGCATGCCAGCCACACCACGAGTCAGTTATGTGTCATAACACATGCGTACAGTGACAAGAGAATTATTTTCTCTCTGAAACTTACAATAGAAATGAAGTTATTTCTCGACTCACAAAATAAGCTCTAATGGGAGTTTAAGCAAGTTTATTCTTTTGCTGAGCTATGATGTCGATACCTGTGTTCATCCGGATGTAGGTGGTGATGATGAAACATGGCGATAGGATGATACGATGAATAATGTTATTGTCATGAAACATTTTGACGTGGAAATAAAAAACGCAATCTTTGGCATATCTACCCCATCCAATCAAGGTTCTCTGTCTGATAAAAATATTAAAAATGATATGAATTTTATTGAAAAAGAAATGACTTCAGTTCAAACCTAGTTGATAAACTAGTACATCAGACGTAACTACTAGGTTTAAAATAGTTGAATTCTAGAGTTGTAATTTCATTAAATTTCATGGGTGTAAAAAATAAGAAATTATGAAGTCAAAGTTATAAATAAAAAAAATCACCTTTTGATTTATCATCCTAGTACAACTTGTACACGTTTTCTAAATTTAGAACTTTCGAATTATTTGACACACGTTAGTATTGGTATTTGAACGAGGAATGGAAAATCCTTCAATGCGATTTTAATTTTCATCACAAGTATTTTTGACAAGATTATTCAGAACTTGAAAAAAATGCATTATTTCTGGAAACTTGAGAGCATAACTCGTTATATGAATACAATTATACGCTCCAACGCAGATACATTATTAAGGAATAAAATTTATACTGTCGCACTCAGAAGAAGAACATGATCACATTACAATTAAATTCAAACGTTTAAAACTATTTATGTAACCTCCAGCAAGTGATAAATAAAGCCATGTTTTCAATCAGCGACCAACGATGGATTTCAGACACGCGCGTTGTCACGCGTATCACTCCACTGACTGGTGCACCTTCAACAGGCTGAGTTCACAGCTGACGACTGAATGCGGCATGGGTAACAGCGCGCGTGACTATAATGCACCGCTGGCTGATTATTCCAAACATGGTTTTATTTATCACTTGGTGGAGGCTGAGTAAATAGTTTTATACGTTTTAATTCAAATGTAATGTGATCATTGCATTCTTCCTGTGTGCGACAGTATAAATTTTATTTCTTAATAATGTCTGGTCGTTTTTAGCAGTGTTTTAGAAAAAAATTGATAACTCATTATATTCTACATGTAGAAGCTATAAATTAATAAATGTTGTCACTCTTTATTTTATAAAAATAGTGAAGTCCATACATCGGCAAAAACCGTACAAATATCAAGCTTTTTGAAACATTTCAGGTTCTAAAATGTTAATAATCATTCATAAAACCAAATTTTTCACTTGTGTATATGCAAAACAAAATGACAAATCGAATGGTGGTAATTGTATTTTTATGCGATTTTTGTTGTACTCTCCACAGCTATTAGAAGTCAGGGGTCTATAATAAAAAATCCGATAGTAGGCGTCGACATGGCATCTACTGGTCGGATAATTTTTTGCTTGATTGCAATGAATAACACGTATGACAACAATCTGCAACGTCCGTGATGAATCGGTTGAGAATGAGTTAACCATGAATGCACGTGAGATGGAGAACGATACCAAATGATGTCATATTCCATTGCACTTGATCTCCGGTGTGTGCAATCATCTCCATGTGAAGTGGAGTCCATGAACACTAAACAATGGCAAAGCAACAACTTATACGGCACTTCATCGTTGCACTGACTTGCGATGACTTCTTTCAACCACGCGAACCATCTCGAGTTGTCAAAGTTTGTGAATGTCGGATTGTCGGTGTTCACAATTCTATTCTGTTCGCTACCATCACTCATACACGATATGATGTCACACACGACCAGCAATATCGAAAACCACGCATGCCAATCATGTTTATTAATCTCCGTTTAAACTTGGTTAACCAATAACTATATACAACAAGTTGTTTTTAGGATAATACCAGAAAGTCGATATGAATTTGTTTTAAATATTTCAACACTTTCTTGGATTCATTTCCTGCTCCAAAAGTTTTTATGTGGCTTAGGTTTTAACAAGTCATCGGTTTGTGAGTCCCCTCCAGTACTTCGCCCCATAACTTGCGTGTTCTTTGCAATTTCTACGATTTTACTTAATATTTTAATGATATTCACAACATATTGACCACGCAAGAGATAATGTAATTATGTATCTAGTCGCAAAAAATCAATATACAAGAAATATTTCATATAGTTAAACAAATGTAATTCAAATTAAATGAAACAGAGAAATGACTTACATACTATGGTCATACTTATGGTGTTTAAATATCGAGGTGTATACAGCACGTATGCGCCAGGGTGTCAAGCTCTCTCGTATACGCAGATTTTGCCTGTTATACTACACCATTTACGTCATATAGGGATTTTTGTATACAATTTGAACTAATTTTAAGGGAGAATTAGGGAGGAAATCTTCCTTTCTTCTAGTATATGACTAATTAAATTTTATTGTAAAGAGTTTTTATTTTCATTTTTTGGTCAAATGCTTGGCTTAGGTCAAATGTTTCATATAGACCTTCTTTGTCACTTGGAATAACATCAATTTTTACAAACGAATTTTAGCTTGAAAATCAATAATAACCGCAGTAGAGGCCAGCCACTGTCTTCTATGCTACACTGGAGTCCAGCTACCCTTCTCTACCACACTCGCGGTCAGCTACCCTCTCTTTTACCGCTGTAGCAATTAGTCACTTTTCTACCCGTACTTGTGGCATTTCGGAAGAAGCTCTCGTCTAGCTTTACTACCAAACGGACTTGTATCTGAGATACTATATTGAACACAGAAACACTATTCTCTGAATACAATCTATAAAACTTCTTCGAGATCATCAATAAGTTGAACAAACTACTTTCTAAAGCGTTAAAATAATCGAACTAAATCGTCCACAAAAGTATTTCTACTTTTACTACAAAATCGTTTCTTTCATAAAAGGATGTCATAGCGAGTACGAAACTGTGCGCAACAACGATAATAAAAAAAACGAATTAGAGCTTTTTAGAGCAGCATGTACTCATGAAAACAGGGACGATGACGTAACGAAGGCTTTCCACTGGACGTGGAAGAATATTTTCTACAGTATTAATTTTTTCGTTAATAATATTTTCATGAAGAACCTATCGTGAATGAGTACCTACTGAAACTTAGCACCGATTAAAATACGGTTTTGTTCTGACGTCTCATCATATGAAATCTTTATTTGCAAACATTGAAATATTAACATAAAATTTTATTCCTTACTTATATTTTTTTATTTGAGGGAATCATTCATAAAGTCTATGGAAAGAAGTTCGGATGATTTAAAAGCCGTTTGTCATAGCTCTGTTTCAACTTATCACCATGTTCCCCCCAATTAAAAAATTTAAAATTAATTATGCTATAATTCTCTGAATGTGTACAGTGTAATATGCTCAATGAGGAATTGCCTTCAACGACATGATGCTGCGAGGTCAAACTTTGAGTTAACTGCTCGATTTATTACTCAAAATGATCATGTATCAATATTATAATAAATTAAATGCTATTTCATGTTTAAACTATAAATCAAATAGCGATTCAATGTTCTCAACCAAATACGAGAATATTAATAAATCAACTTGATTGATGAGGCAATGAAGAAAAAAAATTGAAATTTTGAAATCAATTAACACGCTTGAATACATAAACATTATCCTTTGATAATTAAATTTTTTGTTTCTAATAATAGCTACATCATTACAATAATAGTAATTGTTCTAACGAGGAAAATTAGATTTTTAAAACAGATTTCGAAATACTAAATGGAGAATGGTACTTCTGAACTAAAACTTATAGAGTTGATGTTTGTCGGATAAATGTGGTAACAGGAGAATTGTCGAAAGAGAATTAATTATATCTTTTAATTATGAAATATTTCGTTTAAAATTTCAAGAGACTCAGCCATACATGCCGAGAGTTAAAAGTTTGAAACATATTTCACGAACTTTTTTATTACTAAAGCTTGATATCCTTGTTGTAAACCAGAAAATGACTGACTGAATTTCTTCCGTGCAGCTCGCAGCTTGGACACCACTGTCAGTCCGTCCGAAACCGAGGACGAGGGCGGTGGGCGAGCGAGCGAGCGGGAGTGGAGGAGTCTCCAGGAGGACATTTCATCAGCAGAGGTTCGTCGCAGACGGAGGCGATGGAGGACGGAAGGAAGGAAGGGGTCGGTGGTGGCAGCAACTCGACGCTACGGAGCTGAATGTCTTGGGCCGCGTCACTCCATTGCCGCCTGGGCGACGCCGTCGGCGCGATGATTACACTACGAGGAGTGATCAAGAAGTTTGCGCGTCCCCGGATGGCACACCGTCTCCTCCGCCTCCGAGCTCCAGCAGCTTTATTATTCCGCCAACGTCAAGCTAACTGCACCACCCGCATTGCCCTTGTCTCCAGAGTCCTCGCTTGGCCACTTCGCTCTCTCACGTGTCTTCCAACTTTTGGGCAGAGGTCTGCAACTATATAGGTTCATTGAACAATTTTTTCCAATAATTCCTGTTGGTCAATCACTCCTCAATCATATAACTCTGTGCCTTTGTACTCTTCCCTCTCACCCACCTTCATTCCTTGGCACTCTCACATCCCATTCTTATTCCAGCCTTGGAAATGAATAACATTGAAATTTTCCCCCTTATGTCTTTATGAAGCCTTCATCAACTTATTTACCACACCTTCCATTTATTTCCCCAACCTCGTTTCTGCCGTTGTCTCCCTCATGTATCAACATTACATCATTACGTTCTCCTTCTCTCAAGTCCAGAATCTCACAACACCTTCCAACCTCACTCTTCACCCCTTCCCTTATTCTCGTACATCCCCACCTCACGGACCAGGGAGATGAGCCCAGCAGCTCAGAGACGCCTGCGAGAACCATTTTTCGCTTCTCCGCCCACCTGCCAACAGCATCATGTTTCAGTTGCTCTAAACGACACTCCCTTTTCCCCACCTCCCTCGCACAGGCACCGAGGTAGTTGCCCCTATGTAAATTCTACCTTCCGCTACGCAATTGCGCGAACGACGTCACCGTATCCCCATCCCTCCACCGGGCCACTGCCGCCGTCGTCGTTGACTGTTATGGGTAAACTTACCCGCAGCGCAGCGGCCTCGGTGGCGACGCGGAGCGGAGCGACGACGAAGGGACAGCGGTGGCGCGGCGTTGACTGCGTTTCAGCGAGCTGCGCCCTGGCGGAGATTTACGGAATTACGCGTGTCGGCAATCGTCCCCTTTTTCTCTGGGATTTGCGAAGGGCGCTGCGTTTGTGAGAGTCACAGGCGGACAGACTACCCTGAGATTCTGGACGAAGTACTCGTAGAACTGTATTGTTAATTCAATATATAATTGAAATGTGTTTTAACAACAATAACAATAATAATAAGATATTTGCCAAATCTCAAGATATTTGCCGAAAATGAAGATGAACTACTGGGCGTGCTTAAAACAGAGAAAGAATGCAGCGATGGTATTGGGATGAGATTTGGAATTGACAAATGTGCAAAAGCTGGAATAAAGAAAGGCAAGCTAGAAAAAACGGAAAGCTTGGAAATTGATCAAGAAACCACCATCAAGGAAATAGAACCACATGGAAGCTACAAATATTTAGGAATTGAAGAGAATAATATAATATATGATAAAAATATGAAAGATAAAATTACTAAAGAATACATTAGGAGGTTCAGAATGATTTTGGGAACAGAATTAAAGAGCAAAAACAAGATTTTGGCATTAGGAAGTTTGGCACTACATGTACTGGAGTACAGTTTTGGTATAGTTGGATGGACGAAGGAAGAAATCAGGGAGTTGGATCGGAAAACAAGAAAGATGCTAGCTAATGGAATACTCTACCCTACATCACATGTAGACAGAATTTATGTACATCGCAAATATGGAGGAAAAGGTTTAAAGCAAATCTATGCATCATATCAGAACTCCATCCAAAATTAGGCTAAGTATGTAGTAGAAAATAAAGATGATCCACTAATTAGGCAAGTGCTACAAACCCAAAGAGAGGCTATAAAATGCCATAAGAAATATGCATGAATTACAACATTGTCGACTAGGGAAGATCNAAAATATCCCTGAATACAGAAGAACAAATGGTTAAAGCTGATATGAAGAAACTTTCTCAGGAAAACCTGAAAACGAATTGGAGTGACAAGAAGCTACATGGACAATATCTAAAGAGAGTAAATGAACCAAATGTAGATACGAAAGGAACTCATGGATGGCTGAGACGAGGGAACTTGAAACCAGAGTCTGAAGCTCTGATCATTGCTGCGCAAGACCAAGCTCTTAGAACCAGCATTATGAGAAACATGTATTGAAAATCACAACTGATGACAAATGTAGATTACGCCAGACTCGCTCTAAAACAATTGACCACATAGTTTCTGCATGCCCTCAGCTAGCTAAGCATGAATACAGAAAGAGACATGACAACGTTTGTAATTACATTCCCTGGAAGACGTGCAGAAATCTAGGTTTGCCAACCTCAGAAGTTTGGTATAAACACGAACCAAGGGAAGTATCAACCACAGAGGAAATCACGATACTTTCCAATCAGCAAATCCACACCGACAAATGCATTCCTGCCGATAAACCGGATATTGTAATTAAATACCTGAAAAGCAGAACCTGCTTGCTGATTGACGTAGCAGTGCCAACTGATAAAAATTAAGCGCAGAAAGAAGCAGAGAAACTGCTGAAATACAAAAATTTGGCTATCGAAATTAGTAGGATGTGGGGAGTTAAAACTAAGATTATCCCTGTCATTGTAGGTTCCCTTGGTGCGCTATCTGCAAATTTAAAGAAGCATTTAGATTCCATACCAGGCAATCCAAGGGAATGGGAACTACAGAAGATCGCTCTTTTTGGCGCAGTCCACATTTTAAGAAAGTGCATCCAATCCTTTAGAGAGCGGGTAGCAATCTGGGGTTAGAAATTTGAACCAGCTAGA
>NNCF01134051.1:0-11245 GCA_002313205.1 Laupala kohalensis | reverse complement strand
ATCCAAGACGGTCATTAACCCCCACCCCCTAAAATCCCACAGAGAACGAGTTTATAGTCGCGTAAAAGCGCTAATGATTTTCAAAAAGGTTGACGCATTTGAACGATTTTCAATAAGTAAGTAGTACTGCATTATATTAGTAGAAACGATTTTGCAACACACGTCGTGCCATAACCCAGTTTGACAAAGTAGTAGTGGTGTCGATGCGAATATAACGGATGATGCGCTCGTCGAAGAGTGACGGATGGCGGTTGTGTTTCAGCGGATCATCGCTGCTCGGAAACGTTTTGCGATGCTGCAGCGTTAGTGATCAAACGAGGGTTCTCATAGGAAGACTGCTGCTATTATGGGTATAGATAATTTAAAACCTGGAGGAACTACCGCGCGTCTATTATACTGGCCCGAACCCATACATCTATACTAGGTAAAAAATATTTACATTAAAATTATTATAGGTCCCGCATCTACAGTATGGACACAAGTATGTATCGATACAATATCGACACAAGATCCCTCGGGAGGATTTCCGGTTGTTCCTAAACAAAAATTGGCGAAGTCTTGAGCGCATTTTGCCACTGTTTGAGACATTCAGAAGGTTTTGACCACTTCTTTGAGGGCAGAATAGGAAGATGAGCTAAGAAAAGACAGCTTAATTTGTTTTGATTTTTTTTACAAATCCGCATCAGCGATGTATCGACTCCCAAGGTATCTATTTCGTACAAACGATTTTGTAAATTACAAATAATTTTTTACTTGTAACTTATTTTAAATATTTATTCACATTTCGTATTGAGCGAATTGTGTACAATGCCGACATTAATACTTCAAAAAGTGAGCGAACTTTTTATTCTCAAGCTAGACATATCTATGCTTTACGGGTCTAGCGTTTTAAGCGAGGAAGTTATCAGGTATAGAAAGAGTGGCTCATCAATTCCTCTGTGTTTCTTCTCACTCATTAAACAAATCCTCACAAACGCGATGTTGCGTACAACTTGCGGCTCTGCACTATTTATGTTACGCAAATCTGAATCTAATTAGGGTTGATTTTTAAATGTCTGGTGGCTTATAAGCGTTTATGCTTTTAAGATTTCTTTCATATATTCAATTAAAAATAAAATCTTAAGACTTTAAATTTCTCTTTCTCAGCATAACTTAACATGTCTGCTTTGAATTTGCTCAAGTCACTTAAAAACTATTTTCAAGTACACAGTTTCAAGTAGTCAGTTCGAGTCTCTTTGATTTTGAATTTTTAATTCTTACAGCTTGTTTACTTGAGAAATATTTTAACACCCAAATAACATTGTTCAAATCATAACAGATAATATTACATTTCTGAAAATTTCATAATATTTACATTACTTAAGCAGAAAATATAAAACTTCTCAGAATTCTATTGCAACACCATAATATTTGAGTAATAGGTATTCTATTTCTTTTTAGAACTATGTTTACAGCTTGTTGTTTGAGTATCTCTATGTGAATGTAAAGTGGCCTGTGTCCTAACAAAAGGTCAGCCAACCAAATCGACATGCTTCTTTCCTTCACATCACATTCAGGAGTACTTTGTAATGTTTTCTTACAAACAGAAAGCATATTGTGTACTTTTGGAGAAAGAAACATAACGCTGATATTAATAATGCCACATACAAGTATCACTATTCAAAAATGAGTTCTAGTATACTTACTAAATGCCATTAATATGGTCAGCAACACTAATATTTTTTTATTTTTTTACAAATTTACAGCTTTCAAAGCAGTGGAAATAACTATTTGGAAAAGTATGTTTTACTCATATTAAATTATAAACTTATTAGGAAGAGTTATATTAAGTGCATGAAATCTATGTGATTTTTAATTAAAATGAATGACTACAAAATTGTTGAATTATATCAATTATTATAGATGTATCAAATTGAGATCCTGGAACAAGAAAAAGATTGACTTAATAAACAAATACATTCTCACTACATTCCAACTATGAAGAAATAATAGAAATTTCAGACACTTAGATGTTCCTCTATGGAAACATTACTTTGTATATAAATGCCCTTTCTTTCTGGAAAAAAAGGCATGAGATAATTTGTGATTTGTATTTTGTAAGGAAAAATATTACTGTATGTATCATTTAATGCGATTTTCTAGTAATTTTGTTTGTTAACTCTTCGTTCATTTCAACTCAAGACCGGATTGTGATGTTTGTTTCATCACTCAGCAGGAAAAGGAAATTTAAAAAACATCATTCTTGTCCATATGAGTGTGAATTTAATTCCCTTTTTTGCGCAACAAAGTATATTTTGTAATTGAACTTGCTCTATAATTTCACTGAGTAATAAATAAATAAATAATTATTTTATGTTGTTTATTTTTATCCAGCCAATAAGTCCTTCAACAATTAATTTTTGCTACTTCAGTCAGGAATGATTCATGCGAATGACAAACGTCAGTAATTGAATAATTATTATAATAAAAATTAAAAAAACAGAGAAAGATAATATATTCAAAGTCCACAAATTGGTTTTTAGATACTAATCTACTAACACTAAAATACAGAAGTAAATTTGATAACTCTTTTGGCTCGTGGAATATTGTGAAAATAATGCATTATGCTCTTAACATTAAAGATATAATAATGAAATATTTTCTGCCCTACTGCATGTATTTAAAAATGAAATAACGAATAACCCAAAGACCTATTTCAAGGTATTTATATTTAAATGTCTTATCTGTCTTATCATGATTAGTTTGTGTAATATAGTAAAGAAAAAAATTGGAAAATTACATATTACACCATTTTATCCTTTCAAAAATTATTTCTTGCTTGGTGGTTATGTTACAAAAGGCATCTTTTATAAAAATTTCATTTTTCTAGCTGAAGTATTTTAAGCTGTGCGATGATGATGAATGTCTGAATCTGTATGAGAGGAAGACTCTGCTAGTGTTTACTCGAAGATTGTAAATTTTTTTTTTTAAACATCGAATGGGAGAGAGATATAGTTAGCTTCCAACAATTATTGCTAGGTTGGGAGTAAACAGCATCTTAACTTAAATATTAGATCAGTCTCATTGTAAATATAACATACTAAGTGTAATAACATTGTGTAAGCAAACAAAAAAATATTACAATTTTAGTATTTCTCTGACACATAACCTAATTCACCATAAAAACATTACTTAAGAATGAACCACTGCTATTTGATGAACTTTAAAATTTATGTAGTTTACTACTTGACAAACAAACCGAAACCAATTTGGAGGTTAAGGAAATGTATTATATGCAGTAGAAACACTACTAGGGTAGAATGCAATTTAAGTTGAATTATTATTTACAACAAAGGTGAAGACAAAAAGAAAGAACGTGAGGGTTTCAGAACAAAAGGATTGACAGGGAGGGGGTNTTGGACTGCAAAAAAAAAAAAAAAAAAAAATCAAAACAATTAGGATAAGTATTTATTTTCACTTTTATCACACAATCTTATCTCTGAAAAGTAGAGCAATATAAAATACAGAGACAAAAGGTGATATTGTAAAAACAGTACGTGATACAAGAACTCTTTATTACTAATAATTTTACCACTGATTAGTTATTTAGAGAAAAAAAAATTCATTAGAAACATCATGACAGCAAATTAATGGCACCAGAAGATAAAGTAAAATGCAAAGGTGCGAGAGCAAATTACATAAAAACTCATTAAAAAAAAAATTTCATACAACATTGAGATATTTTAATATTTGCAGGAACAAATGCAGTTTCCAAGTTATGTGTTAACCCAGTTTTAGAGATAATTCAGCAGTGTACACTTTCTGCAAAGTAAGGAATGTTACCAAATAAAATGCTCCTTCAAAAAACTTGTAAATAGTAATGTTTTTGTAAATTAATTATCTACTACTCATTATTAAAGTTGCATTGGCTACACAGAATTAGCACACGCTATTTCATAGTTTTTTGTTTATCTTTCAAATTAAAGACATGCTACACATGAAAATTGTAATTATCAGAATGAATTCTCCTAGTCCTTCCAAGAAGAAATGCACCAAAATAGACTTAGAGAAAAGGTTTCTTTCAGAAATGAGATCTCAAATGGTCAGAAATGAGATTTTAAGTGAAACCTGCTTTACACACTAAAAAACATCAGATAAGCTTGTCGCCAGTGTGTTTTAGCATATGTCTCTTCAGATTACCCTTCATAGAGAAAGACACTTTACAGACATCACACGAGTAAGGCTTGTCACCAGTGTGAGTGCGCATGTGACTTTTCAGAACGCCCTACTGGGTGAATGATACATTACAGAAATCACAAGAGAATGGCTTTTCGCCAGTGTGAGTTCTCATATGTCTAATCAGATGACCCTTTTCGGAGAAAGATGTTCTACAGACATTACAAGACATTGGCTTCTCTCCAGTGTGGGTTCGTAAATGTCTATTCAGACTACTTTTTACAGAGAATGTTGAATGACAGACAACACAAAAGAATGGCTTTTCGCCAGTATGAGTTCGCATATGTCGCTTCAAACTTCTTTTTACAGAGAAAGATGAATCACAGAAATCACAAGAGAATGGCTTCTCGCCAGTGTGAGTTCTCATGTGTTTTTGTAAATCGCCCATGCAAGTGAAACATGCACTACAGACTTGGCATGGAACTGATTTCTCAGCAGAGTGACAACGCATGTGTTCTTTGAGAAATTTTTTCTCTCGAAAGTTCTTGCCGCAAATATAACACAAAACAGGATTTTCCCTTGTGTTAAAATGTGCCACTGTCTTAAGACTCTTATCTTCATCACAAATCGGATGGCGAATGTTACATGAAAACCCCTTCTCTACTGATGGATTGTATTTACCCGCACAGTTCTCTTCACGGCTAAATTCTGCAACACATCGCTCAGATCTCAATGCTTCCTGTCCTTTGAAAATTTTGTAGTATTCCTTTTTCTCTATAGTTTCCGATAAGCACGTGTTTCCTCTAAAACCTGAAAAACGAATAACTAATCACAAACAAATTCAATGCAGTAAGTAATGTATCTTTGTTCTAAATGTTACTTTGATGTATTCCCATGAGTGTGTTACAACGGATTGTAACTGACTCAATTCCACAACACGTTCACAGTGGCCCTTCTTCATCCGGGACTAGAATTCAATAACATATTCCCCTTCACAATCTTACATCATAAAGTCCAATCCCTTTCAAACAAATTGAGACATTGGAATTCTTGTACACGAAAATCCATCCGATTCGTTATGTATCACAGTCTCGTATGTTGGCTTTCAACTGACAACAACAATGATACATTTATTTCGAATTATTTTTTAGCAAGGTCTTACTGTAGAAAAAATTTTAAAACAAATCATCCCCATGGAAGTACGAGTGTCTACGTTCGTAATATCTTCTCAATTCTCAGACTATGAAACCTTTGCGTTGATTCACACCTCCTCAATCACATCTTCACATCTTTTTTTAATTTTGAAAGTATCTTAAAACATATTACATGCAATTCCAAAAAAAATGTAACGTCATATGTGGCGATTTCAACTTTGATTTCCTGAGTGCATCCGTTTACACAAATTCATCCATCAATCGATTCTAGAATCTTATCGACTCCTTCAACCTTGTAACAACGATAAACGACCCAATACGCCTATTCCTGTTCATCTCAAACATTGTTAGATCAGATTATTGCCAACAATAAAATCTCCCGTGCATCTGAAGTGTTCAACTCGATTTACACAATAAAAAAAATTGTGTTAAATTCAATTTTTTGATATTCTATTAATATTATTACAAGAAGCTACCTTTTTATCCTATCTAGGAGTTTGCTGAAATATTCAATTCACCTCTGCCTTAGGGCCCTTTATCAGAATTGATGGAATGGACCCTAGATTGCTTTAGAAGAGTAAATTAATGTATTGTCCTCCACGTGGTCACAGGCAGTTTCTACTGCTTTTTTGACAATACATTTATTTATTTATTTATGATTTTGCGAGGATTCTGGGAACTTGGTGGGCTCCTGTTAATTATTGTTAGTTGAAGTATATCACCGCTATAACATGCCAATAAAGCGACTTTTTGCCGTCTTTGTTAGTTGTCTGTTTCCCTTTGAAAAGTGAGTTTCGAGAAATGACTCTATTGAGTGCAGCTTGCGCCCACTCGCCTTTTTACATTTAACATCACTTGCAACGTTCTCCTTGACATTAAAACATTACTTACATATTCTTTCTCAATTTATTCATCATTATTGCAATTTTCTATTCAATCTGACTTTTCAATATAATTATACAGTACAAAGAATAAACAAATCTTTACAAATAACTTGTTCATATTGTTTCGAGACCGCAACTAATCATCGTTCCTCAGGTACATTCTACAGTCTGTTTTCAAAATTATTTCCTCGTTATGTCATCTAATTTTTTATCATAATCAAAATTCGTGATGAAAGTTACTTGAATGAAATAAAGTCTGTGTATTGCAAAAGCTATGTAGACAGGGTGGTTGAGACAGCCTGAAGAAAAAGAAATTTTGCATTATGCAAATCGGAATTAGTTGTGTGGCACGCGCTCACTCGCCAGACTGGAAAGTTAAATAACTCTGCAATATTTCATTCTCATAAATAGGACCGATTAATTGGTTCATTAATGTTTGCTCCTGACAAAGTATTTATATTTACTTAATTGCTCTTTAAACATACAGACATCATTAACACTACATCATTTTCACGAATGATTGAATATATTTGAAAGAAAGCAACTCTAATTTTTCTATATATCATGAAGAATTTTATCATTTCCTTAATTTAAAATTATAATTAAAGATATATCAACCATAAAACCAACATATAAAGTTAAAACATAAAACATACACCCCATAGAGGTCCTTCACTGATTTAGCATCAGATTTTAATCTCATTGGGAAGAGACAATACAGCACCTTCTGGCTGATACATGTAGTTATACTGTAATTAATTTTAAGCAAAACAACCTCATAGTTTTGCTCTATGTTTTATATTCTTTGATTTTTTTTAATTAAAATTAAAAATTCTGGTTAGTGTGTTGAACTAGTATCATTTGGAATAATTTTTTTAAAATAATTTGAAAGTTGCAAGACTAAGATCCATATAACAAACCACAGAATATCACCTTTATAATGCTTGCATGAACTAGAGTTTGGAAAGCATTATGGCTTTGCTTAATCATCAAACCAGATTGTCTAATATCATGAAATCCACAACTTAAAATTTGTTTTGTGAACTATTTAAGCAAACCACAATGTGTTTTGACTGTATTTATCAAAGCCTAAAAACAAGAACTGGGTTGTAGATTATTTATGAGAGGAGCATATTAGATCTTTAAGAATAACAAACCCTGGGTTTAATTTCACATTTAAAAGATGTAATTTGAAAGAATTAAATAAATAAAAAGAAGAAAAAATGAAAGGGGAAGGTGTTTGTTAAAAAATGTATATTTTGGAAAATGGGATGTAATATTTATGCACATTCTGCTTCAAGATGCAATTCACTTATGGTGTCAAATTCTTGTTTGAATTGTAATTTACTTTTGGTATTTAATTTCTAATTAAAAAGTAAATTTTTTTAAAAGTAAATTGAAAGGACAAGTAAATTTATTGCATTATGAATGTTTTACAATGATTTTTGATATAATTTGTAATGTATGATGATTTTGAAATAAAAACCAAGGTATTTTATGTACCATACTCTATTCTTAGTACAAATAAAAAAAAGATGATAATAATAATAATTTACGTCCAAAAACAACTTCATGAATCTTGGATGATTCTAATGTTAATTCTCAAAAGTAAAAATTGAATTTCTAATGTTATGTTAAATCAGGTTAACAATGAGAAACAAATTATCCTTACAGCATATAAATTTATGTTAGAATAAACAAAGAAGTAGGAAAGCTATCGGCCATAGTGATCATTAAATGAATGATTTTCTTGCATTTGGCCAGGAAATAAGAACACACATTTATATTATGCAGAGACGTTTTAACCTTTATTGAGTTCATCCTCAGGGCTACAAAACAAAACAAAACATGGCATCCAATCAGCACAGATTCATTAAAATAATATAGTTAAACAACCTTAATCATTACATACCTAACGTAACTCCTTTGAAACTATCACCACTCCACACAGCTCGCTCTCCTAACCCGTAGACAATTATTTACGGTGAAATTCGTACAATGTTTAGCAAGCAGTGTGTTCTATTGGGAATATTTATTGTGATAAATTTTATTTTGAATGTAGGGGTTGGTATGAATGCTTAGTTAGTAGTATGTCATCTATTTACATTTGTGAATATATTTAATAATTAAGTAAGTCATCAAAATTGTATTCTTTAATTTTGGTTGTTTTGTTAATTATAATGTGTGGTAATTTTCTTTTTTTTTTGAAGTTGGTGTATATTGTATGTAGGGATGGTATGTATGTTTAGTTTAGTTGGTACTCTGTATAGAGCTAATGTATGTACAAACTAACACTTGTAGAGAGATCATTTTGTGATGAGTAGTAACCATGTACACTAAAGACTTAGAAGGTTAGGAGAGTGAGCTGTGTGGAGTGATGTTAGTTTCTAAGGAGTAACTTTAGGTACATAATGATTAAGGTTGTTTAACTGTATTTAATTAATCTGTGCTGGTTGGATGCCATGTTTTGTTTTGTTTTGTAGCCCCGAGGATGACCTCAAAAAAGGTTGAAACGTCTGCATAATATAAATATATGTTCTTATTTCCCGGTCAAATGCAAGAAAACGATTAATTTAATACATAAATAAATATGCTGTCAAACAAGCAGTATACTATAGCTGGAACCCAAGAAGACTCTTCAAAATCCTCTGTGAAGGGAATATTTCTTGGCATTAAAGTAGCATTTTCAAAATGTTGGTACACCTAATGGAAGGAATAATATAATGAAGAAACAATGATCTGTAAGTTGAATATCTTAAGATTGATTGAAATTGCTTCTCAGTACAATTTCATGTTTAAAATAGGTTATATTCCAAGTATTGTATTAAAATATTGAATACACAGCACAACATTGCAATGCAACCTTCCAATTCCATTAGAAGCTACTGATTGATGATGACAAACAAAATGAATAAAATATCAATAAAAATCTTATACCTCTTCATCTTCATCATTATCTTCATCTTCTTCTGAAGGATTCACAGTTACGTTCAAGAAAGGGTCACATTCTGAATCCTGTAAAGAAGAAATATAATAATTCCAACGACCTTAAGTAGAGAGGATTCAGGTCCTATGAAATAAACTTAACATAAAAATCCAAAAAGAATGAGAACATTTTTCTTGGGCACATAAAAAGTCCTCTTGAATATAAAAAAAGAATAAATATCTAATGTATAAAAAAGTCGTAATTTAATGGTTGTTCAAAATTTATTCAGACTGTGTGCAAGACAAACAAAGAAAAGTAGGGACGAGACAAGAAATAAAGGAAAGAAACACACAGCATTACCGTCTCTATTCTATTGGTTTTCTTATGGTTCGTCTCTTAAGATTCATGTTTTGTTTAGCTTTAAGTTTATATTTTCCATAAATGAAATGAACATTAAATAGGTAAACAGAGCCCCAGCTAATGCTCTCCACATGTAATCTTCCACGTTGGTTCCCAGCATTGGATTTCTTTTTGTTCTGTTTAGTATAAGCAATCATTTCATACTACAAAGAGGGGAAATTAATCAATGTTTTTCTCATGTTTGTCTAATGTTTTGTGTATGAACAATTACAAATAAAAAAAAATTATTAACCAAAATTCTTTATATACATAGGCACAGATATCTAAAAAAATATATATATTTTCAACTTTTCAAATAATAGTTTGCGTGAGGACAGTTTATGAGTTAGTAATTGCTCCTAAAAAATTATTTCCTGTAACCAAAAAAGGATTATCTGGGTTGATGAAATGCCAACGTGTCACAGTGACCTATTCCAGTGAAGGGGTTGCACCGAGTGTAATGTCGTGCTCATGGTTGACGGCAGGAGAGTACTCTACAATAAAAAATTAATGAATTTTATTTCACCACATTAATTGATACAAAAATTATTTGAAACAATATTAAATGTTAAAACTATAAATGTTATATATATATTTAACCCCATATTACTTGACATACAAGTTCATCTGTCAATTTCTTTTTTGATTCCTTGTCTTCCCTTGTAAGTCTTTTGCCATTAATATTAATCTCTCTCTTGGTTCGAAATATCATCCAAAATTTTAACTTTGTCACGTACAGGTCGAGTGTCATTACTCCCATGGTACCTGTAACGCCACTGTCGAAATTGTCAAGTAACATCCACTTAATTTAAGAATGCAACACCATACAATGATATCCAGGGCTTCATGGTTATTCATGTTTCCCTACAGATGGGATCACTCGCACCTACAATTGGACGGCACAACATTCTATTCCGGGTGGGACCAGCACTCCGAGTTAGTCAAGTCACAGAGATGAATAATTGTTGTTGTTTTTTTTTATTCTAATTATTTTAAAACACAACAATACGAATAATACTGAAGAAAAAACATGACTTAATATGTATCTACCAGTTAATTGTATAGTACAAGCAATATTCAAGAACTTGCTTTACTGGTTTAAAAAATGTAACAGCGCATAAAAATACAGCGTCTGAGTGAAATGAACCACACCTTGGAAAAAGTGAAATATCTTTTTTCTGATATCCGATGACGTATAGATAAAAGTATGAAGAAAGAAAATACTTCACAAAATTTACTTTGAAAGTAAGCTTCCATCACTTTCGTGATTTGAAACTTGGTCTTTTTTAAATTAATTGTTTCCTCCATAAGACACAATGTATTACACCAACAATTATAATTGCAATTACTTCATTGAAATGTTTTCTTAAAAGTTGAAATCACAATTCTTCAGGTACTTTAGTCATTTAGTTCTACCGTACCCCATAGCACCCTACTACCTAACACACACACACGCACGCGCACGCACCCACGCACGCACCCACGCGCGCGCGCCCACACACGCGCGCCCACACACGCACGCACACACACCCACACACACCCACCAAACACCCCCACACTAACTACTTTGTTAGATATCTTAGTGCACAAAGCCATGTCATCGTTGGCCAGGGAAGACGGGAGGGTTTGCAGGAAAGTGAACAGAAGTAATGAAGGCTCAAGAAGAGGGAAAAATGATAAGTGGGGAAAATGGAATGAGAATTTACAAGAGAATTTAACAAATAATA
>NNCF01134045.1:0-17887 GCA_002313205.1 Laupala kohalensis | reverse complement strand
AAAAAATTAGAGCACTTGCATCCACAACAAGTAAATTCTACGTAAATATGTAAAGCGAACTAAATTGATTCATCCATTTACTCAGAATCGCTGCGCACAAACGGACGGACGGACGGACTGTATGAAAAAAAAATCACTGATTGCCAATACGGATATTTCCGTCGAAATGTCACTTTCGAACTTTTTCACGATCAAGTTGTATATACTATGTACATTAGAAAGTAAGGAATGAGACATACCTAATCATGTGTAAAGAAATCGCGGTTATACTACATTTGGTGAAATTGGGTCTTGGTAAATTATTTCTGACATGAGGAACAATAAACACTGACAATACAACTCTTATTATATTATTGTATTTTCTTTTCATTTCTATTGTTGAAATATTCAAATTTTGTTTTCATTTACAAAAACCGTATTTTGCATTGTACGGGGTAATATGGAATTCTATTTTTCAGTGTAATACTGAGTAAATTTATATGTGTGTATGTAATCAGATTTATATAGATTGGCAGTAGACAAGTGTTATGGTCTCCGTGATAATCCATAATAATCCAAGGTAAATTCACTGTTAACCAGGGTAATGCAAGAGACCTATTTTGTAATTGTTTAACCTTGGTGTGATACAATTTCTCTAATAAAGGCTTAACACGAATTTCCCTACGATTTCCGCTCATGTGTTTAGTCGTTTGGAAAGAAAACGTTTCTTAATATGTTGTAACGTGTCACACCTATGTATCACGCTATCAAAAAATCCGTAATTTAATAATACAAAAGAAAATATTTAAAGCATTATTCTGCCACTTTAATTCATAAGTGGGAGATAATGAATGAAAATGTATGTCATACAGCATGTCAGAAATGGTGGTAAGGACTTCGAATCGTTCAAGTGTCTAAAGTATTCCCGAAAATAAAGATGTGTACAAATTTACAATTTGGTGATTAGAAAATGTCCTCTCTTCTTGTAATAATAAATTAACGGTATGTTATACATATCCCATACACTTGTATCATAATTTCAACTCTATCTCATTTAAAATTTTCAAGGTGATATATTTTCACTCAAGTATTTACAAATAAATGTCGTTGACGTGAAACAATGACCTTGACTACTCTGTTCCTTATTATGTCCTTGTTTGTTTGATGCGAAGAGCTCGACCTAGAGCGACGTCGAAGATAGGCGTGAAAGGATAGATATATGACCTAATTTCGTCCTAGTATAGCAACATTGACTACGTAGTAGTGTGTTGAAATCATTCTGTTTAATTTTGGTTAGCTTCATTTTGGTCAAGACAAATATGATTTTTATATACAAATTATTATTACAAAGATTATTTTTATTTGTTTGGCTTTCCATTCTTATCAAGACGTCTGCAAGGGGTAGATGATTGAAAAACGACGAGAAAACAGAGAAATTACATGAATTATCTGCCTGTACAAAGATATTTTAAATTGATTTAATGTGATTTTTTATGCAATGTGATTCACTTGAGTTCTAATTTTGAAATAAAGGTTACGTTAGTAGGAAACATCAACTCAATCATTACTAAGAATTTCCCAGCACCTCTTTATAGCTCAATAAAAAGGCGTATTACAAACAACTAGGTATAAATAATTTTAGCACTACCTCGCTTATGTTTCCTACAACGTTCTTTTAACTAATGATGAAGGATGTTTCACACCCTATTTCTTTTCTATGACGATAATTTCACGAGTCACCCGCGTGACCTCTGCTATGAATTCACTGGGCAAAGTGACTACGTGGAGTGAGTAACTGCAGTTCGCTTAATTGCTTCTTGAGAATCTCTTACCTGATACCTGACACTCATTAAATCATATTAAATAAATTAAGACTAATGAATATTTTCAAAAGAAGAGTGATATTAATTATTGGTGGCCTTGAAAAATGCGCCTTTGTTCATATTTAATCGCACACGTATTAGTTCCTTTCGGTGATTTTCTCGCTCTCCACAATCCGCTTTTTTCTTTTTTTGAGATCTTATTCATATAATTACTATAAAAACGCAAAACACACCGTGTAATTATAATCTTGAAAAATGTACTTTTAACTCATTTTCACATCAGTCACTAAAAGAACTGAACGCTTTAACTATAAGCAATCAGTAATTATGTGTTTATGACCGTTTCTTATATTAGATTTGTAATTCGTACATTTCAATGATCCTATGAGACGTATGTATTTTATAATTATTCATCGTATGCACTATATATAATATTTATACGAAAGAGGTCATTAGTTGTGAAATTGGCCTCTTATACAACGAGAGAGGAACATTTAATGGGAGCTTCCCATTATTTGCGGGAGGCGGCGAGGAATCTCTCCGCGGTGTTCGCGTCGTGAAGGACTTCTCCTTCGCTGTATGACAGACACGAAAAGAGCTGGGGCAATTTTTGCATGATGCTGGGAGCAAAGGGCACAGAGTGTCTTTGCGTTTTGATAAACTTGTGGTGGATGGGAAGCGCTACACGCTAGAGGACCTGAAGAAAGCGAGTCTGGGAGACAACCCAGCCCCAGTTGATGACGCGGCAACATCGCCGTTGCGGCCACCAACGCAGCAACACCACTCACCCCCGATGTTGACACCTCAGCAGCGCGCAGCGGCGGGAGGGCATGCCAGCGCCAGCGCGTCATCAACGAAGGAGCGGGAGCTGTATGCGGAATATGGACAACGCTCGTCTGCTAGCAACTGGCCTCAGTATTTACCTCCCCCACCGCAAGGGCGTGTGACGAGGTCGGTGGCTCTTGAAACTCAGCAAAGTACGCCCGCGACAGACCAGTAGGATGTATTAGATATATTGCGTTTGAGCGTTGACAAGGAAACTGACTCAGGAAAGTTTTCTTGAGTTCCTTGAAAAATTCTCTGTAATTGGATTACTTGAAACGTTGTGTAAAGACGGAGACTGGGTTAATTTAAATGGATATACTTATTTTACATTTGAAAAGAAAAGTACCGCGTGGAAGAAACCCTTGTGGCGCCATAATTTATTGCAAGAATTCAACGAATTTTAGTTTCCGAGAAATAAATATAAATTTGCAAAGTTCCATAAGCGTTAAACTTGAATGTACGGATATGGAGATATTAATTATAATTATTTACTGACACCCACAAAAATCCATCTACCATAATAGTTTCTTTTATGATGTGTTAGACCATATATTAAATACACTGAAAAATTGGAATCCCAATGCAGGTCTTTTATTAATGGGAGATTTCTAATCAAGAGTAGGTGAAGGAATACCAGACGCGCCTATGGACGAAAATTTGTATTCTAATAATAATAATAATAATAATATTAATATAGTGCAAGTAGTAATGTCATCTACAAGAGTCATCCTTATCTCCATTGACAAAAGTATTAGCATATTAAAATTGCGTAAGACCATTTATGTACAACGTCAGAAAACTGATTTGCTCAACACATCAAGAATAGTCTGCAAATTTTTGGATCATCCAGAGTGAATGTGCTAGGTGTAGCCCATACTTCACTACGACCAGCAGAAAAAACTGAGATCCTGAACGGAATACGAATTACTAGAGCTATGCTATTTACATAATATAGATATTTTTGAATGGTTCTTATGGGGATGACGCATGCGACAATTTCACATATATTAATAAAAATTTAAAAAGCGTAATTGATTATGGTTTGTCGTGTCCTAAAACTATATAGTGTTTAGATAATTTTCTTATAGGTCAAAGAATAGAATCCCATTACATGCCACTTTGTTTAACCTTAAAATGTAAGAATAGTTTACAAGTACTACAACAGTCAAACAGTTTGTAAAAAATTAAACTATTTAAATTGAGCCATGAAAAAAGGCTAGAATTTGCAGCGAACTTTGAAAGGAATCGCGGAAACTTGCACGCAGACATTCTAAATAAGTTGCAGTTCGGACAGCTTAATACCGCGACAGAATCTTTACGAAACACTCTACAGAGAGCGGGTTCACACATGCAAGTACATACACAGAAAAAACACAACACTCGAATAAAAGGTATGGTTCAACACAGTTTGCAAACAAGCTAGAAAAGATGCTGAAAATGCATTAAAATTCTACATTTGGTGGGGATGAGAAAACGTACGACAAATATACGTACACTTCAGAGAAAACTATAAAAGAATAGTTAACACAGCTAAGCAACAATGGCAGAATTCGTAAGCGGAATTAATTGCAAGCATTATTCACAGTAAAAATTTTGCAAATATTTGGGATACTACAAATAAATTACAATGTAGATATAGTTGCACGAACAGTATAGAGGTGAAAAGTTGGGAAATACTCTTCGCTCAACGTCTTTCACAGAATCAGTGTATTCAACGGACGGGTCACGTAATCAAACACCAAATAATAGTGAAAGATTTAGACCGCGAAATAAATATTGATGAAATAAAAGATTTGGTACGAAATGGAAGTCTGGCAAATCAACAGGTTCTGATGGTGTTCCAGTGGAATTTTTAAAAGAAATAAATTTTAGTATTGCCCCAATTCTCGTGAATTTGCTCAATTCCTTATACAATGCTTCCACGTTTCCTGAAATTTGGAATTCATCAATAATTTGTCCAATTTGTACAAACCAAGGTAACGTTAATGATCCTAATAACTATAGAGGGTTTTTTTAATTAATGCAAATAATAGCAAAACTTTTTTTGCAAAATTCTTCATGTACGGTTAAATAAATTTATAGAAAAAGAAGGAAAAGTTAAAGCATTGCAAGAAGAATTCAGAAATAACTATAGTACAGTAGACAACATTTTTATAACTACCGTAATGGCGGAAAAGGGAACTTCCGTGAAAAGAGGTGAGCTATTGTGTGCTTTTGTGGATTTTGAAAAAGCATTCGATACCGTTAACAGGGAAATACATTGGTATATTCTAGAAAGTAAAGGAATCTCCACAAAATTCCTAAAAATGCTTCAAGTAATGTATAAATCAAACACGGCACGCGTGAGATTAGAATTGTTTGTGTAACTGATACATTCCCTGTGGAAAGAGGTGTAAAGCAAGGTTGCGTACTTTTCCCCACTTCTTCATACTATTCATAGATGGGCTCGTAGATAGACTAGTCACGGTAAATGCAGTTGCACCCAGGATCGGAGATGAAAATATCTCAATACCAGCACTCCTTTTTGCTGACGACTTGATTATTTTCTCAAAAACACAAGCAGGTTTACAAATAAATTTAGATGAATTAGAAATTTTCTGTGAAGAAACAAAACTAAAAGTTAGAAAACGTTAAAGAATACATATATTTAGGAGTAACTATCTGCATGAATGTATATTGGATGAGACATAAGAAGAAAGATCGACGAAAAGGCAAATACATTCTAAGTACAATAACAAAATCAAAAATTACAATTCCTGAAATTGCACTAAAACTTATGGATAAAATTATTCAATCTCTACTCATCCCGGGAATAGCGTACGGGGCGGAAATATGTGGCGCGGGGGTTAATGATATTTTAAACTCGCTTTAAAGGAAATATCTTAAAATGGTAACGGACATTGCTCAATGCTCAGTTTTTCCCCATTAATCTAACTCTCCAATTAAGATCAATTAAATATTGGCTTTCGATAAGGACAGGCACCAAGAATCCTTCTGTAACTCAGTCTTACCATTGTAATACAGAAGGAAAATGGGAGAGGCAAATTAAAAATGTAATTAAAAAAGCAGGAATTAATTGTGTGTGTCGAAATAGTCCGTCGTTAAACGATTTAAAGTATATTAAGAGAAAACTCGAAGACTCGTGAAATAGAAACCAAGAGACAGGAAAAGAGATCACTTTTCGTGCAAAATAGCTGGGCAATGGGGCAGGAAATCATACATTGATTGTCTCAAATCAAACGAACGATCGGATTACGGATGGTTTCGCTTACGAGGGTGGAAATTAAGAAAACTGAGGGGGGATCGAGACACTATTTGCCCACTTTGCGGTGAACAAAATGAAGATTGGATTGAGTTTTACTAACGTGTTTCAAAATAGTTTAAAAACGAATTTTTATCCAAGTTGGTGCATTCCAAAATTATCACATTTACGTAGATTTAACTATTGTGATAATGAGAGACAATAGAGTGTCTGTAGTGCAGTCCCTGGATCTGTTCCTAAGCTACTCGTATGTTAGGGAGATGAGAGAAAGAGTAATATGCGCTGAAACTACTGATTCAAATGAACCGTGATTCTGCCGCTTCGTCTTTTTCTTTTGTTTTAGGTTCTTACATGTTGACTTTCCAAGCATTATATCAATTATGTGTTTTTTGTATTGTAAATAATTGTATTATAGTCTAATCTTTACTTCTAAGACAAAACTTGTATATATTACTTTACAATTTATTTCTCTTCTATAAGTATCTTTTGTTATTATTNCAGTCCCTGGATCTGTTCCTAAGCTACTCGTATGTTAGGGAGATGAGAGAAAGAGTAATATGCGCTGAAACTACTGATTCAAATGAACAGTGATTTTGACTTTCCAAGCATTATGTCATTTATGTGTTTTTTGTACTGTAAATAAGTGTATTCTAGTATTCCTAACGTTTCGTAATGAATCGATAGTTATAGTATACTTAAAAGATACTTTACAACTAAATTAAATAGTGTTAAAGAGGTACAAAATGTTGCTAAATATACTATTACGATACAAAACACATGTAAATAATAAATTACAATCATTTTAAGTTCAGAAGCAAAGATGGGCAAAATTGAAACGGCAACTATCCATTCAATGAGAGTGAATACCACGGCATTGTATGCACAGCCCAAGGCTCTTTTTAAGGGACATTTGAAAGGCGTAGAGGCAAAAAACCTTGCCACACATTTGTGTATATTGATAATTCTTTGTAAATGAAACACCATTTTGAAAATGAATTTGAAATATACAATAGTTTGCCGTGTACAATAATTTGGATAAAGTACTGTTTAATGATGGTTGGATATGAGATACAGTATTACGAAACCAGAAAACAAACCAATTTATATCATTTATTGAAATATCCTATACACCACAATTGTTCCCAATACATATGTACTATACAGCGGTGTTGTAAATGTAGCATATCGCAGAGCAGTAATGAGCGGGCTCGACTCAAGTGAGTGCGGTTTCCAGCTGCTGTTTCCCTCCAGTTCCTACTCCAGACCAATGTTTGTTTGGCTCCATAAGTTTCTTCTTCCCAATTCCAACAAACAAAATAAATTTATTTTTGGAAGAGGTAACCTAATGACCTGAATATCGACATAGCACATGAAATTAATTTATTACTAATAAATAGATAAAATATAAGTCATATATTCAATGAAGCTAAAGAAAAATACCTAGTGGTATAAGATTAACGAGTCATTTCATATTAAATCAACACGAATTTTCAACCTGACCTTTTCAGTTTGCAATGCAATTTGATATACTATTTTATTCCATTAATGTTAAAATCCTTAAATGTTTATCAAGTAGTTGGTATCGACGTTACAAGACACTGTAAAGTTGCCAGGTTTCTCTGAAAAATGTAGAATCGGATTTCATTGAATTGAAGTTTTTGCTCACCTTATTAAGTTAGAGAGTAGAAGAAGGTCTTATTATAAACCTCTTTAAGTGGACTTTTAAGTGAGTACATGACAATATTTACAATTTTAAAAAAAACTTTGAAAGTTAAATCATAATTAAAGTTTTTAATTTCCCAGAAAGCCAAGTTTTTAAAATGTTGAAAAAATCTGAAACAAAATATTTATAATGTTGATAATAAGACTTCAAGTATCATGTTGGGATCATAATTGGATAACAAGTTACATATTTGAATGTGCCTCAACGAGTATTATTTTTCAAGATTTAACCCGTTTGAATATGCATCTGACACTTTGAAACAAGAGTCAGTACTCCTGTGCCATCTTACTGGATTCAGTCTTGTTGCAGACTGGAAAAAATGAGCAAAAGAGTTAGCAATGCGGAGGAGTTTACATCGTCCCATGAAAACGAAATACACAACGCGGAATCCTTTTGTCTAGGCAAAACTTTACACGCATAAATTTGACTTTTTGACACGCGAAGAATACATTGAAACCAATTTTTGTAGATGATCGTTTTAAAAAACAGTAGGAATTCTGGGACTCGGAAAAATCACCCATATAATCCCCATCACTAGCTAATGCCTTTGTGAAGACATTGTCCTTTCCAAAAGATTTTTATCATAAACTGTGATATAACGAGATCTTTTTAAGTTGTGCGACATAAAAAAGTATATCATTGCCGTCTATAATAGACAATGGTGACTTACATTTATATTGGAGAAAGATGAAACGGAAAACGAGGAAGTGAAAGTGATTTTCCTTCATGCACCTGGACTCTCGCCATCTATTTTCTATCTTGACAAACCCAAATGTATTATATATCCCTCGAGTATACTCGTATTTTCTGCATATTGTGAATCCCCGGACTCCAGAAGGCCGAATGCGCACACTATCATAAGAAACCATCCAATCCCAGAAAAATTTTGTCAGTTCCCTCCCAGCATGTAAGCTTCACTTAAGGTGACACTAGCATTTCAATGTTTTTTTTATTGTAAAACGTATTGTATTTTGTTTTAAATACAATATTATTATTTATGTTATATCTCTTCATTACCGTAATATAGTCTATATAAAGTTCTTAAATGATAGAAATTTTCCAATAAGATGCATGTGCAAACATCTGAAACTTGAAAATTGATAGTCGTTGAGGAACGTCGTCATTTGTAACTTGTCATCCCATCACGATCAAAACATGAAACGTACAATAGTATGAATAATCTTTGGGATTGTTTCAAAATATTAAATCTTAAAAAGAATTTTGAAATAATAAAATTTTAGTTTTGATTTATTTTTGGATTTTAAATCATTTGTGTGTCACTCATTTAAAAGACCATTCAAAGAGGTTTAAAACAAGACCTTGTTCAACTCTTGCTCAATAAGGGGATCAAAAATTTCGATTTAAAAAAAATCCGATTGCTCCTTTTGTAGACAAATCTGCTAACTTTAGAGCCTTGTAACGTCAAAACCAATAATTTTATGAACATAAAATTTAAGAATTTTTAAAATATCTATGATATCAAATAGTATATTAAATTTCATTGCAATCGGAATAGGTCAGGTTCATTTGATATAGAATTACGCATAGCTATTTTATCTTCATTTGTAGGTATTTTCCTATTGCTTTTTTAATACATAAATAACTTTATTGTCAAAAAGCAGTTGCAAACTGCAAACTGCGTATGACCACGGGGGACAATAAACAAAGTTTATTTTCGGGAACAAGCAAGGGACCATCCTATCAATTTCGATCAAGGGGCCAAGGGCAGTGGGTACATGACCTGTGTACCAAATTTAATAAAAATCGGAGAGAGTGCTGTATAAAATGGTCGAATACGGTGTTGATTTTAGATAGAATGTCCCGCATAATTAGTATTAAACAGTAACGTTTTTAATTTAGTTCCTCTCTCCAATATATCACGTATCGAAGTAATGTTTAGCCTAGATCCCAATCCCAACCCTAACGAATATGACTGTGAAAGTTTCGTTTCAAACAATCCTGTAGTATTTGTATGATGCGATATAAGACATTTGTAATTGATGCCGGGTAATGTTTCTTCGTCAATAAATTAGTAACCAAAAGGTGTTATGGGTTCTTATGCAAATATGGCATACTAACGCAACTAAACCACCAACATTAATGAAATAATATTTTGACATATAAAATATATGATTTTATTTTATATCGATGTATTTGAGTAAAAAATGTAATCACGTCAGACAAACTTTTAGTACAATTAGAACAAAATAAATTATAGTATCATTACGAATCATTATAGAAATGTGATAAGAAAACCTTGTTGGTGAGACTTGATCCATTTCGATAACATTTCGCAGAGGAAAGAATTTTGTTTATGAAAAATCAAAGCAAATATGTTGCTTGGGAAATAATAGTTTCTTAATAATAAATCCTTTTCATAGGCGAAAAAACTTTACGAACATATTTTAGCAACTTGCTATATCCTTTTTCTGTGGCATATCCTTGCGTTTTTTCATAATTTTTTTTGTGGGTAGTGTAACATCGTGGTCAGTATAGATTTTGAAATAACATTTTCAAGCACTGTGCTCGCCGGAAATTCCGAAGACGATTAAGAGCCATGCCCGTCGCCGCCCAAACAAGGAAAGGTGCGCGTTAAGACCTCTCGTATTGTGAAGAGATTGACCAGTTCCCATCTACTTCTGGAAACTGAAATGAACGCCCTCAGAGAAGTNCCCTCAGAGAAGAAAGGCGAGCGTGAAGGGAATGTTCCACTGGTTGCCAAAAATAATGGTCAGCCTGACGAACGCAGTGTTCGCGGAATCTGAGGGGTGACCTAGCTGATGAGGAGTGCGCAGTAAAAGTGGCGAAGGTGTAGTCACGTGACCTCCGCTCCAGTATAAATTGGAAGGCTTGCAGATCCTAAGTGATNGGAGGGATTTCAGCTCCTAAGTGACTTTTATACTGGAGGCTTTCAGACTTTGAGACAAGTGCGAAAGCTTATAGAAGTACGCAAGTTATTTAATATGTAACTTGGTTAGTTTGGTCGTCAGACCACTGAGGTAATTCTATTACCTGCTATAATGTCATATATTGCTGCGGTAATTCTATTACCTGCTATAGGCGCGAATAACATAGCTTGGAACAGTTATTTATTTCGAGATAGCAACTTGGAACTTTTTGAACTTCGGATAATCTGGGTAGATTTTCGAGTTAATTTATAACACCAGTAGTTATAACTGTGTGTAGTTATTGCTTTTAGATAGCAATATCAAGTAATAACAAGTTCAAACTTGTATTTATGATTTGCGAGTTTGTCTACATTTGTAAATATTCAGAGCTTTATTTAATTTGAATTAAATGTTTTATTGTTATTACTCGAGTGTTTGATTGCTTGGGGAAACCAAGCTGGTGGCAGCGAACTTTACCATAAAGGTTGTGGTTTATGTTTGAATCCCGCTTCTCCACCAAAAGCTTACGCACATCGCATATGGGCTTGTGGTGTGCCGTAACAGTAGAAACACATTTCTGCATTTCTGCTCTACAAATGACGTTCGAATTTGCAATGCAGAAGGATGCCGAAATGATTGAATGGGGAAGTCAATGGACACCTTCAAGTTAAATTAAATAGAAAGAATTGAAAGATTAATTGATTATGAAAAAGGTTTGGGTTTCTTATGGGTTGCTAATGTGGATGAGAAAGTTATGGTATAAGTATGTATTTATAATGCGAGTAGGTATTTTTGGCGTAATTCCAAGTTTGAAGTGGACACCAGAGACACGAGGAAGACCATAGTAGAAATTGTTTGAAGAGTTTATTATTGACTGTTCTATTGTTGAAAATTGTAGTACTTTATTAATGTTTCTATTTTTTATGTACCATGGCGCGTTGAGATTCTTTCGTTGAAATTTGTCCTGAAATATCTGGATTTTATTTATATGTGTTTTTGATTCGTAGCCCCAAAGCGAACTCACATAAAGTAAGAATGGGAGAAATATAATTTTATGTAATAAGAGGGCGCATTCTAATTTTAGGGGTGATTTTTTGTGAATGATGGTCTTTAATTAATATAGTCTTTGATGAGCTTTATTAAGTCGGCTTGTGATATGAGGATCCCAGTTTATTTTAACAGTCCCGAGATATTTAACTGGCGTTTGGAGGGGGGGTCCATTGGATATTTTCTGATTCAAGTGAGAGTGGAAGTGGTTGGGAGACTGAGCGTAGAGTGAATATTTTGGTTTGGGATTTATTAGGATTTAGAGCGATTTTCCAGATGTTAGTTCAATCTTCTTTACCGTACAATGAGGTTTGTATATGTGATGCGAGAACATTTATATTCGTATGTGTTGAGAATATTAATGTATCATCTGCAAATGTCGGTATGTTAGCGTTATTTGGGATGGGGATATCGGCTACGGAAATGTTAAAAAGAGTTGGAGAAAGTGGATATCCGTGAGGGACGCCTGCTAAGATTTGGTGGGGATTAGATATTATGTCCCGTATTGTAACGACAAGAAGCGATTTTTTAGAAAACTATTAATGATATCAACGAGGTATTTCGGAGTGCCATTTCGGAGTGAGTTTGTAGAGAAGTCCGTTGTGACAGACCCTGTCAAAGGCTTGCGCAAAGTCCAAGAACACGGCAAGGCAGTATTTTTTATTTTGGAAAGATTTATGTACGTATTCAGTTATGCGCAGTATTTGGTGTGTGGATGAATGCTTTGGTGAAAATCCGAATTGATGCAATGGAATTGTTTTGATTTTGAAAATATAGTCATTAAGATGTTTTGGAATTAGTTTGTCTGCGATCTTGGCGAGAGTGGGAAGAAGACTAATAGCTCTGTAACTATTTAGACTGTTAGGCTTTTTGTTTGGCTTGAGNATATATATATATATATATATATATATATATATATATATATATATATATATATATATATATATATATATATATATTGGTTAGATGCGCTAAAGCTTTACGTGATAGATGTTTTAGTATCTCCGGTGTGATATTATCATGACCAGAAGAGTTTTTAAATGGGAGAGATAACTTCGGCGGGAGATACGTACTTTATCGGTCTAGATATGTCAAAATTTGGTTTGTTTACATAACTTTTTGCCAGGAGTGAGGTCTCTGTATCTTGAATGAGGTTTGGAGAGAAAGTGGATTCAAAGTAGTTTGCGAGCACTTCCGCTTTTTGTTTACTGCTGTAGACAATGTTGTCTTTTTTTCATAATAGCAAGGATGTTGTGCTTTTTATTCCTAAGGTGAGCTACCCTTTTCCATATAGAATTGTCTTTAGGAGAAAATGATTCTGTCGACTTTCTATAGTTATTTAGGTTGTTTTCCTGAATTTTAATTTTTACCTCATGAATTTAATTTTGATTTTAAATCTGTGTTTCTAAAATCGAGCCCACTGTCGCCTTATTTTATTTTTCTCTTTTATAACGTTGGTTATATCTTGAGGAAGTTTGGGGAATGAATATTTAGTGACAAAAGGCAGAGAGTCAATTGAGCTACTTTTAGTGGCAGTGATTAACAATTCATAAAATTGAATCTATTTCCGCAGCTGCTTTTAGAGTTTTCAGCTTGATCACATTTTCATCCACAATTTTTTGAAACTTTTCCCAGTTAATTTTTGAGATTCTAAGGGGAAAATCGTTTTGCTGGGGAATATTTAGAGGCTGAAACGATATTATAACCGGGTTATGGTCTGAGTCAAGTTCCGGGCAGGAGTATGAGAAAATTTCAAGAGGTGCATTTGTTAACATTATATCCAGGATATCTGGTTTATAGTTAATATTAAAGGGGAAGTATGTGGGTTTTGTCGGGGCATATATATGTATGTTTTTTACTTGATTAGAGGATAAAGAAGATTGCCCCCTGCGTTTCGTATTCTACCACCCCAAGCAGCGCGTTTCGCGTTTAGGTCACCTAATACTAATGATGTGTAATAAATAATTATTTATTAATGTTTTTGTTATAAATAATGGAAGAAATCTAATATAAATTTAACGAAAATAAAACATTTGTTAATAATTGCATTTGACCGAGTACGGGTGAGGCCTTTCTTGGGGCTGCGCTTCGAAAAAGAATGGCTGAGGTCGAACAATAGGTTTTAGAAGAAGGGACGACCCTCGCGTGAGCCAGCGCTGGGACATGACCCAAAGTTTATGGCAGGCAGCTGCGAGTATTTTGCTTAAAAGGTTTTTAGCTATCCTGAAAAAGGATATGGATAGTCTGAAATAAGATGATGATAGAAAACTGTAAGTAGTTGTCAAAAATAAGTATTTGATAGGTGGTGATAAGTCATAAGGAGGAGTACTTAGGGGCTGCGTTTGTAAAAGAAAGAAACAGTGGGATGGTCAGAGAACTCTTCGCGAGAAGATTTTAATTAATTGTTGTTGAACGATGTGGGTTTGATTTTTGAAAACTTAAAAAAAGGGACAGAGAAGAACGAAGGGTGGTCATTGTGCCGGCTAACGCGTGTTCGTGCAATAAAAGATGAGTGATAGAGGACAGAGAAACAGGGCAGAGAGACGACCGCGCAAGGGCGTGCTGGTCCGTCGATAAAGAAGGTGACAACGACGTTTAGCAGACACGTCAAGCTAAGTGCTATTTTTCAGAGAACAGAGAAACGGATTTTATCTGGAGCGGGGAATGAAAAGAGCTTTGTGAAAGAAGTGTGTCGTTGATACGTGGGTTGTAAATTTGGTGTCAGTTCTGGAAAAAAACACCGAGTGAGGAGATGAAGTTAGCGTCGTGTAAACAAGCTATGTTCCTAGTTGAACGATAAAGAAAGTCACAGAAAGTTAAACCAATCAGGGACAAGTCATGTGAGAGCACAACTGTCAATAATTGGTTAACAATAATCACTGACGTCATTTTGGGAGGAGTCGAATTCGCCTAATTTTGGGCATAGAAGTAGAGATAATGGTACTTAAAACGAGAGCTGAGACTCTCCAGAGCATTACAAGCATTCATTAAGATTACTACGAGATTACGATTATAAACATCATCAGCATCAGCATCATTTTATGATTTTGATTTTTGATTCAGTTATTCAATCTGAGCATTCTGATGGTCATTTCTTTGAATATTTTTGATATGAATTCGGTGTGATTATTCCGAGTATCATGCAGTTCGTCGCGAATATTACGAACATCAATTAGAAATTTTAGTGACTTGTTCGGATAGGAATAGTTGGTACGGTCAGCAAAGTGATTGACGAATAACTCGATCTTATGATCAATGGCAAATTGAACTTTCCGAGAGACTTTTACATATTCATCAAGTTGTGCTTGAAAATGGTTGTGATTGATGTCCTATATCCTATGAGGGGATCCATCAAGGGAGCGCCGCCGCTGACTTGGGGAAGGACGTCTACGCTCTTCACCAGACGAGAGGGATTCCATGACGGTTGTGAGCAGATGGTCGCCATTCTATTTAAGGTAATTACATGAAGGGCATATGGCACCTTGCTCGCTATATATCATCAAAATTTCATCAACGATAAGTGGTCGTCAGTGAAAGACTTTAGTGGCAGGTGTATTTTTTTGACTGTTATGCTGTAATGAAAGACAAGGGCTTAAACAATTAATTGTGTTTACAACAACCTAATGGACTTTAATAAAATGATCACCAACTTAAATATTTGTTAAATGGATTCAGCTTTAAAAAGGTTATCGATTAAAGAAAACTGTAATATGTGTAATTTTACGATGGTTAATACAATTTATTTTTGGGGGAAACATCAATGGGTAGTTATGCAGTGTTGAGTTTTTGGGGGAAGTGTTAATGGGAATTTGTAAAGTGTTATAATGTACTTGTGAGTTGATAGTGAATTATTAAATCAATATGTATCGATGTTGTGTTTCTTTTAAGAAAAGATTAATGCATTATTTCACCACAATTAATGGGCCGAACCCCGACCTTCCTTTATTTCTTTATTTAGGGGAAAATTTGGTATTCCTGAGTAAGCTTGCTGAGTGGGCTAAGTAAGTGATTATATGGTTATCATTGTGTATTTCCTCTCCCCCATTTTTATAAACAATGGTCGCTCCAACATGAGGCTTGGCAACCCCACATTTTATTATATTACAGTTGTGCACTTTTGTCGGAAAAGATCAGCTAATATGCATGAGGAGATTGGTTTATTAGGTGGTTCGTAAGCTGCAACTATGATTAATTCGGGGTTTTCAACAGATGGGATGGCGATGCCCATGGTTTCAAGATTGGGTGTTTTGGGTAGTGGTGTCAGCTCATGTTTCATGTTTTTATTAATGATGATCATCACCCCTCCGAACTGAGAAGTTCCGTTCCTATCATGTCTATGAGTAATATAATTGCGGATGGAAAATCTTTGAGATGGTATAAGATGTGATTCCGTGAAACGTGCTATGGAAATTTGATGGCATGAGAGAAAATGTGAGAATTCGGATTTTTTAGATTGTATTCCGTTACTGTTCCAAGTTACAACATTGAGTTGATTAAGGTGATGTCCTTGCACCATTTATGTTTTGAGACAATGTGGATAAGAATAGTTGAATCTGGTTTGTAATGAATGGGACGAGACAGTGCAAAAATGTTTCTATAATGTTTGATATTGTATTTGTTAGTGAGTCACTTATCTGGGAGATATTGTAGTTAATTGATGAGGAGGAAGGTATTGAAGGATTTTGGTTTTGGTAATTTAATTGGTTTCTATTGATCTTATTGTTATTGTGAGTGCTGGAGATGGGTGGCAGATGTGAGGTGTTTGAAGCGACTGCAGAAGCATATGAGAGGTTTGTGGTGCTCCTTTGGGATAAGTTACCCAGGGATGGGAAGTGTTCATTGGTGAGGGTAGATGTATTTGGTGCGGTACTAGGATTTTTAACCAATCTATATTTAAGATTATGACTAATTCTTTCGTAGTATTTACAAGGAGAGTTCCTCGTGTAGGCTGAGTGGTTTGCGTTGCAGTTAAGCGCATTGGGGCATACTCTCTGGCGAAGCATTACATTGGTTTGTGGGGTGATTAAGGGAACATGTTGCACGTATGAAGGTACTTTTGCAGTGGTTTTTTTGTATGTCCAAAATCTTGGCTGCGACTGCATTGGACAGGACCAGGAAGACGTCTTCTTTCCACTCTAATAACTGAATGACAAATCACTTTGCATTTTAAAATGTTACCTATTTCACTACTGTCAGGGAGTTCGACTGCCACTATTAAAATTTGGAGGTTGTTTTTGTGCAACCACGTCGCTTTAGTTACAGTAAAAGTATTCTTGAGGTCTTCTAGTATTTCTTTCTGTTATTGAGATGTGTAGATCACGAATAATGAATTTTTTTTGCTGTTGGGTCGGCATAGGTGTAATACTGAACGCTATTTGCATCGAAATAGTTTACGGCTTTTCTGAAATCATCTATGCTAGTGAAATTTATTGTAATTTTATTGTCTTTCAGTGGTGTTGAATAGTTTTTAATATTTAAGTTCAATAGGCTAGAGCGAAAGCATCAAAGTTGTTAACTTCAAACACAAAGATTGGACGAATAGTAGCCTTAATAGTGTTCTCTTCATCTTCGGAGTGATTTTCTAACTCACTGAATCTATTCTTGGTAACAACATAATAATTGGTGTATGTTGGACATTTTTTAGAAGGTTGCACTGACGTAAAATTTAGATTTTTTTTAGGGAATAGTTAAAATTGAGCGTTACTCTGTTGCGATATAAATACCTTGTCTACGTTATTTGAAGTACCTCGTTGGGTCAGAGCTGCTTGTCCAGTAAGGTCAATGTTGCGTTGCGTCATGCCCGCTGTGTTCGTGATGAATCCACTTTGACCTTCCGACGTGAACGAAGCGTTCGCCGAAAGATTTTCCTTGTGGGGTTGATGACCATAAATAGCAATATTTCGGTACTCCACCTATTTTGTTGTTGGAATTGTTGCATTCCACCGCACTAGCTGCTACGGTTAAATATGTATCACTAATAAATCTGCATTTGATTCGAGCGTAAAAATCATAATTTAGAATATTAACTGCTTTAGCAATCTGCCTTCCGACGGGGCAGTCAAGTTCAGTCACCGCAGCACTTTCATTTAAAGTAACTGTTTTGGCACTAGAAAGTTAGCTAGAATGTTTTCTGGTTTTGTAATAAAGTATCTCACATCCAACCATCATTAAACAATACTTTATCCAAATTATTGTACACGGCAAACTATTGTATATTTCAATTTCATTTTCAAAATGGTGTTTTATTTACAAAAATTATCAATATGTACAAATGTGTGGCGAGACCTGTACGCCTTTCAAATGCCCCTTAAAAAGATCCTTGGGCTGTGCATACAATGCC
>NNCF01134038.1:281497-307568 GCA_002313205.1 Laupala kohalensis | reverse complement strand
GTTTGCCAAACACGTACTTACTAGATGTAAGTCCCCTGGGGGGCTGCGACTTCGAATCCAGATAGAACAATGGTTCCAAATCAAGGTTATTTCGGGGTTTCAATGGATTCCGGGGTTCGCCAAAAGAAACCATGCCATGGAGGACGCATGCACCATCGTAATCCTGTAGTGTACTCATCCCGTCACGCTTTTTTCCCTTAAAATGTCATTTATTTTAAATCGACAGTGTCAAATACTATTTGGGTAACATTGGATTTTCAGTAACCACACAATGAGGGGATACATATTTTCACAGTGTGTCAAATATTACGATATCCTGTATTGAATCTCATTTACCCTCTGTGACATGAGCTGAAATTTTGCACATATTATCGGAATACGCAAGTTTCGGAACTGCTTTGAAAGAGTAATAATACTGCCGACTAAGTAGCCATATATATTCCATTCAACAGGTTCCATATAACAGATTTATCCATGAGGGTGACCAATTGAATGGTTTTAGCTTTACACGTAGTATAATTCCAACCTTCACAATCAGAATCTTTCATCGCAGTAGTTTTCAGAACAGCAGTTTATGCGTCAACTGCAGAGGTATTAGTAGGTAATATATTCATTTCAATAGTATTTCTAGTCTTTTATAGTATTGTCAACTTCCTTTCGTTTCCAATTGTCTGGACTAGTAAATGCATTTCGTATTCTCTCTCAAGTATTTCGAATTCGACATGTAATAAATTCATGGTCAAGATGATAACGAAAACTAAGTAATATAAATGTTTAGGTCAATTAAATACGACATGACACTATATCTGAACTGATAACTTGACGAAAAGACAAGGAAAATTGAACGACTACGCAATCATGCATGTCCATGATCCAGAAACGATGAATAAATTTTACCTAAAAACTGTGGCGAACAGTTCGTTGGAACACTTCAAGATGGAATAAAAAATGACGCGAAGATTTTACATAGTGAACAGAAGAACAACGAATATGCGTTTCTCTCTTACTTTGAAACCGTAAGAGCCAATTCTACCAGTAATGTTCAAAAGGAATCATGATAATGTCATTGACAAATAATAGACCTGTATTTTGTATTGTGATAAAATGTATTGTGAGTGAAGTTGTGTAATTTCGAGAGAAGTGGACGCACTGTAAATAAATAAATAAGTATTTTTTATTCATTTGGGTATCTTTCAGGTTGATAAGAAAGAATTAGACTTTTATTCTTTTGCCTCCATGTTTTAGAGACAACTAATGTTTCTTTAGATATTATTCATCTAATCCACACGTAGGTAAATTTTACAATATGTACATAGAAATACAATATCAAATTCATACGTATACAAAATAAAAATAGCGGACTTTTTTCATGATTATTAAAACATACCTTTACCTTTATGTGGGATAACTTTCGGTTGTACTCAGATCGTTGTTGAAAAAAAACGTTTCCTTGAAACACGCTTGTTTTCTATCAAGCATTGCTCAAATAACATCAAGAACTACATTATAATGAAGATAAATTTATGAAAAGGGAATTACCCCTCTTTGACGGTTAGAATACCCCTCTTAATTTTCAAAACACTGCCGAATAGTATTAAATATCTGTTCTCTGCATCAGTTATAACAGGCCATTTAACTACAGCAGTTGAACGAGAAATGCACATTTCATCTCGCGTTTGTTACTGCAAACAGTAGCTTATATCAAGCGAAAATATTGTAAAGTTACAAGAAAGAGAAAAGTGCATTTACTAGTGCATCAATTAAGTTTTTAAAAGAATTTACCTATCAATCTTTCCAGGATAAAGATCTCAAACTTGTGTTCAGAACGATTATCCAAAGAAAAAATAACTCTGATCGAAAATTTCTTGAAATGAAATATATAATGAGTATTGCATAATACAAGAAGTGATTTCTGACTTATGTCTCTATAAATATTCTTTATTTTATTCTTGAGTAATAAAAACGTAAGATCATGTGTTCCTATTATTCAGAAAATATGAAGTGAACCCAATATAATAGTCTACAAAAAAAATTGTGCAGAATCATATTTCATAGAAATATATATGCGTTGCAACCTAATGTATATCATAATTTCAAAGACGGAGAAGTCACTATAATTCCCGGTAGTGAAAATTATGAGCCGAATTATTCGAGACTTAACCATCGGCGAGACATTCGAACATAAATTTCTGAGTTACATCGTTGGTTACCGACATCGATTTTCATATTTCATTGGTGCGCACCACTCAATAATCTCACATTCCATCTGAATTCACGTGGCTCAGAGAGTTAGACGATGGTCCTTCTTAACAATCGTGATATATGTGGAGATGGGGAATATATGAGGGACAGGTGTTCAATAGAGGGAGGTCACAGGACTCTTCCACGTTTTAAAATAGGGAAACTTGAGTTTTCTTAGACGTCAAACATTGTGGTTACCGAGTTACATACAATGCTCCCATAAGATCAATCATCTTTTTTTTGGGTGGGGGAGGATATTTTTTGTCAAATCAGAGGCCATTTTCAGAAAACGCAATATAATCACTACTGGATACCAACATTGTTTGAAATATTTAATAAGATCAATTGCTGCCGCTTCCTCATATAAAGAGTATTTCTTTATTATTCGTATTACATTTGGTAAAACTCGTTAATTTTTGCACGATTAGAATTACCATTAAATATGCGACGGAATAGAGACTTAATTTATATTATACTTATACCATTTCATTTATTCAATATATTATATATTTTTTAAGATGATGAGTAAATTTAAATGATTGATCAAATTTGACATTGTACATATCAAAAGTAGGTTGTTATAAGCAAGAGTTTCCTTTCATAAAAAGCGTCCTTCACAGGCGTCATTGAAGCAAACTTCTACCTTAATTTTGCGTTCTCCGGTCAGGGTATGGATGGTCGACTGTCGAAAAAGCTGTAAAATAGATAGTTGATCCTCTCATTTCATTAAATGAATACGAGTAATACAACAGTGTTATGAATAAGAAAAAATGTATTAAAAAATTTTCTTACCAAAGACTACTCAACTGCACTTGCCGTAAGAACATCATCAATTTTCTGCAGACAAACCGAGCGATTTTCAGCACAAGGTCTGAGAAACATTGATAAGATCTGCTTTGAATTCGCACATCCTCTGTCATTATAAGCACCTATCTTAGAAACCTCAATTCATCAAGTGGAGTTCCGGGTGCTAATTATGACAGGTCTTATACGACAAGCCTCTCGTACTACCGATCTCAGCGATTTGTATTACGGTGTTCTTACTTGGGAGGACAAAGACGATGTCTTCCTCATCTTCAGAGAAGGTAACACAATTAATTAAAACTACATCCGGTACGTTTCCTTAAATACGCCATTAAAATAGTTTTATTCAACTCTTAAATATTCGCATAATTACTAACATTTTTAAAACTTTAAAGTGCAAGAACATCCATTTTAAGTAGATCAATCAATTGAAAAATTAATATTACTTTACACATTTTCTAATTTTGAAAACTTTCCAAATGTCGTTAATTGGAGAATTTGATTATCACCACGAAAAAGAGTATATTCTGCAAGATATGATAGTTTAAGAATATGAATAAACGGAAATTGATAGTTACTTACAATGACTCATAAGTGAGGTTACGATAGAAAAATATTAATATTAAATTGCTACAAAAGTATTCAATAGTAAGTCCGAGTTTTGGGAGGAAAACCACACCTTTTATGATATTAAAGATAGAAATAAATTCTTGCGTTTATCTTTTTTGTTGATGATAAGTGATAAATCGGTGGTTGGTGTGTGTATGGTGTTGTAACTTCTGATGGGGATTAAGTAGTGTAATCATGGAACAGTATTATGAACTTGTCTGTCCGGGACAAACCGCGTCGTAGTACACACAATTACCAACGTTTCACCCATCATGCTGTGGCCTTCTTCAGGGCAATGTCAGAGTCTTACAGACGTAAGTCGTTGTCATACTCTGCAGACTTAGCAAACCTCGCAGCATTACCCTCCAATACAAATTATAGATAATATCCCACGAGAAAATTCCTGAGTTGAACTCTCGACATGGAGGGTCAAGTAGTTCTACTAGCTAGAACAATGATTGTTACTTGTACGTAACATCTAATGCCGACCCGTACCTAAGGTCGAAATACTATAAGGTAATTAGTACTTTTTCTAAATACTACGTCTGTATAATGGAGTCAATTTATTTACAATTCATAACAAGTTTTAACAGACATCATGATAAATTTAAACCAAAGAAATTTGCTTCATAACATAAGAAAGTGTTGGGTTGCTGAGATGTCTGTCTGTAGCACTCGCGCCAAGGTCATGACTATTTCCAAACTGTACGGAAGCCGCTCTATGACATCTGGATAGGGTCAGCTGAAGAAGAATGTCAGAAGGTTAAAGGTCAGAAAAGGATGCTTGCAAGGAGAGCTCGTTTCCAGACTGCATCATAATTTTGAAGGCAGGAACTTTCTCATAGGACGGTCCTGTACTTATAATCTGAATTTTCATAAAACGTACATCTTTCAGATCATGTAAGCCCATTCAGACATTTCACTGTACACACATTACCAGAGAATTGGGCAGTAAAAGAATAGAATCAACAACAAACATTGAACATTCACCAACACTTCGATTTAATAGCATTGATATGAAAACAAAACTGGAGTTTATAAGCTAATAACAATAGCCTTTGCCTCTGAAACACTTTGAACTTCGTACTAGTCATTCTTAATTCCTGAGAAAAATTTACTAAGCACTCACCCGACACGTCCCACATAAAGAAATACTGAAATCACAAACTACACTGTCACCATAGAACAACATGATAACGCGTTGCAGTGAATTAGTTAAAACCGAAGAAACACAAAACACCACCACACAATCCATAAGCCATAATAATGCTTAACTCGAAATTCTCGTGAAGGAATAACCCAAATTTTTAGTAACAACCACTTAGAGATGAACGTAGTAATATTGAACAACTTGAGATGATATCAGAACCTGTGGACCAACTTTTATAAAATAAATCCAAAATTTGTTCACATTTTTGTCTTTACCAGGCACATACTGGAGAATAAAAATTATTTGTTTTATTGCATTAAATAAGGACTCTCAATAATCCAACATAATCCGTGGATAATATTAATTTCTTGGCAAATGAGGACCATCAGTCGAACAACTTTCCTCTTTTGTCTTTTGAAAGAATCTGAAACAAATACATTTTTATATAGAAAGTACATGTTTTGTAAAAATATTGTTTTGTCCATAGCAAACAATAGAGATGAGCTCTTATAGCCACATTCCATATTGCTTAATCGCTTTTTAAACCGTAATTTCTTGTACAATAAGTACATCACAATAGATCATTTAACAGTAGAAATCTGAAGAAATAAAATGGAAAGATATCAAACCTAGAACAAAAGAATACATCAAACAGTGACCTCGATTCAAGATGATAAACATGTGGAATTGTTATATAATTAAAAGGAAAAATATATTCAATTGAGTTGGAATTATGAAAAGTAAGGCAAAATGTACAAGTGATAAATTCAAAACAACTTAGGCTAAATTAAAAAGCAATTAAATTAGTTAGGGCAATATTGATCCCAATAATGGAATATTGGTAAATCAAATTACCAAAAATAATCATTTGATTAACACCTGAAATCAATCAATTCATAACAATGTTCGGCCACATTTAAGAATATGGTCCCACAAGGGTTCGAAGAAATAATTGATATCATATTACTACAAATATTATTGCGGTTCCGAAAATATAAGTCGTATTCTTCGCTCTTTATATTTACGGTAGTTATAAAGAAATATTGTTCCGCGCTATTTTCTTCTCTCCGCCACCGTTTATATTAATATGTTAGAGCATGATAATTATATGAATTATTGAACAATTATTAATAATTGTTGACTCACAGTCGGTGATGTTAGGTTTGTTAGTTCCGGCGATTACGTTTTAAGAAAATCTGTTTAAGTGTGAAGATGGAGGCAATGGTGGACGTAGAAGAACTCGCGGAAGGATATACGAAGAAAAAGTTTAGGATAGGACCATAATGTTAGACTGGTCCCAATGTTCCTCCGTACTAGGCAGTAATATAAAAAAATTAATGTTATGTTAACCCATAATAACTTATGTTACATATCCTCTTACATCAATACAATTGTTTTCTTAGCATCTAATCATGAAGAAAGAATTTTATAAAAATCTTTTATTCATTTGCCAAAATCGTAAAGTCAACTAGCTAGTAACAAAACAACATGAAAATAAGGAAGTCATCTAAATTCTCTATAAAGAAACTTACCTCATTCGTATCAACATACAAACCTTTTGTGGATACTCCAGGAACATAGGTTCTAATTTGTTTTTGATTGAATTAGTTCTTTCATATTCATTCAATATTTGCATAGTTTATCATCACTCTGAGAAAGTATCATTGAACAGAAAGGTATGATGTGAGCTTCATGGTGAACATGGAAATTGTAAATCATCATCACACTTTACTTATTAATATATTACTTTCTCAAACATATAACTTATCGAACAATTAATAAACGATAGGAAAAACTTACCTTGCTAATGTGTATACAACAGAAATGTAAGAGAAATACTAGCACTCAACTCACTTTGTATTATTATACAGATAATAATTAACCGACGTGTGAAAACTAAGTCATTTTAACGAAATATGTTCATTCTTTATCCCTTTATCACTTAAGATAAAGAGTACATCTTACTAGTTGAAACCCCTAAGGAGCAAACAACGGATACTCAAAGGAGCCTTGTGGCCTAAGACGCACACAGAGGATGTTTACGCGGCAATTGCCCAGTGTTACCATTATTAGTCAAACGAATTTTAACAAACGCCGAATGATCACCTAACTCTGCAAAATACCTATTTGTAATAATAATTCGAAGCATGTGCTATTTTGATGACTCATACACTAAAAATGTCTAATTCATTTGAAACAGTGTAATATATCAAGTGAAATGAATTAAATACGTAGATAGTCTTGGTCAATCCTATTTGATAACCCGTTACATTTGAAAACATCCACTTAACAAATTCATCTTTCATACATTCTCTAGCACGAACAAATATAACGATTGTAATACATTGAATATTATGATAGTAGTCCCACTAATGAAAGGAGAAAGAAAATTCAAATATTATGAGACCAATGACAACGACCTATTCACATTTAAAGCATTTTACGAAAAAAAAATATTTTGCAAGAACCGTGAAGAAACCAAGTCCTATGTTTATATTAGGTGACTGGGGTTTTCAATTACAGAGGAAAACATTGTGTCTCTTTCTAGAAAGTAAAAATAAGTACAGAATAAAATGAGTAAAAAATGTTCTTATAAACTAACTTCTATTGAAGTTTACTAAAAATATATAAAATGTATTGAAATACACAAAATTTAAGCAATCTTTTTTGGGCAGCACAAAATGTTATTTGTAAAGAGTTATAGTCCACATGGTGTATCAAAAGCTTGTTACAAGAGTTTTCTTTATATTATTAACGTCTACCATGATAATTGAAATCTGTAATTTAAAATCATGGTGTATAAATTATATTAGTTTTTTCAAATATATTACAACATTTTCTCCAGTCATCTTCAGGTGTTGATAAATAAGAAACATGACTAATAGGTACACAGTATAAACCAAAAACAAAGCAATGAACCAAAAAGAAAAAAAACGGTATCATAGCCATAGCCATATATAATATGTGTAATAATATTATAAATAGATGATCATTATCAGATTGCAGATTCAATGCTTCCTTTATACTAATAATATGAAACATTTAAGATACACTTACGTTCCAATAATTTTCCTCAGATGAAGATTTTAAATGTATTTTTGCCTATATGAATCTCCCATGCACACATTGTTAATCCACACATGATTAAAGCAATTACTTCTTGAGAACATTAAAACCCTTCACCGATGAGGCACGGTCCCCGAAACCATTTGAAGCAATAATGTTTTTAACGTTTCCACATTGTTATACCTTTTTGAACTGTTTCTTAATAGTTTCATCATGTACAAATTTGTGATGAAGACATAATTCGAAGAAAAATAACCTGAGGCATGTCACACCATAGCCGACACCTGCTGTTATTAATAATCCAAAGGATTTGTCCAGAGGCAGATTTTGTGTCTCTTGAGCTCTTATAGAATGTATTTCTCTCCACAAAAAGAAAAAATATCCAGATTAACATTTAGAATTTTGTAATATTCAATAAAAACAATGACATTGATTTTTTCATACGTATCATCTTTTAGACTCTGTCGAAAGCCGTTTATGACCTGACTGAAAGCAGTTGTATGACTTGTCTTTTCCGGAGCTCTCTCGAGTCACATGTGATTCACGCATTGGGTGGCAGATTTTGTACAAAGTGAAAACATGATATTAAATGTTGCTTCAAACATATATAACAATGAGTAGATATCTAAATGATTTTTTTATGACTAATTCCTCTGTTCATACATTATCCCTATTCAAAGAAAACATTCAAACCACAAAACAAAGAAGTAACCTAAAATTTCAACTGTAAGATGATCAATTTTTACAAACAGTTTTTGAAAAATGTTATTCATACAGTTTTACTTCAATTCAGACGCAAAAATAATTGAATTATGTAAACCTACATGACTTTACTTTTCAATTTGCTTTCACATTTATCACTAGAACTTTATTTTGTACAAATGAACGTATTATCTAGAGGAAGTTAACTTGTCGACAGAATGGTATTATAAATAGTCCCAGAAACAAACACAACAATAACAACTTTTCTCTCACGCATGTAACCTAAGAAATTGAGCAAACAGGACACAATCAAAATTAATCCTACAACAAAGAACACATTTTAACTATTTTGAAGCCAAATCAACAATCTACAATCTTCATTAAGTATCAAGTTGTCAATGACTTGTGACACACACAGCACAAAGAACCTAACAAAGTAAATCCTTGGAAAACACTGCACATATCCAGTTATCCCGAACACAATGTAGTAAAAAATGTAGATAAGAATATTAACGGACACCACTGCATCAAAACTTCAGTCGCACAGTATCCACTCGAATCCAGAAACTAGACAAACACTGGATATTTGAAAATTACACTATTAAATGCAACATTCCTACATGTACATGAAAATAATGTGCAATATCAGAGTAATCATTATGTAACACAAGGTCGCAGTGAATATTTCCAACACATTGAAAATAGTTGGAGTTCACTAGTGCACAGCATAACTCATGTATTAATCGTTTTATTACAGGTACCACTTGTATACACTCAAATGAAACTTGCATTACACGCTGAATACTTATTTTTAAACTCCAGTCCTCTACATTGCGCGAAATGTTTCAAAACGCATCGAAAATACACGAAGTGGCTACGCTATGGGAGGAAGGTTTGCGCGTAAACAAGTGATATTGTTAATGGAGTTTCTATACTTTTACAATGACTTTATAGCTCATAGAATACAAAGAAATTATGCGTGAAGGTTCCTTGAGTAATAAAGTGATAAAATGGAAATTAAATATTAAAATAATTCTACATTCAAATTACTTAATTGCGCCAAATATGACGAAGTAACGTAATTTCGGCAGGTAATGTTTACATATATGGGCATCTCCAGTAATTATGTTAGCTCTTGCTACCAGAAGGTGTATTTTGGTTATGCGGAAATTTAGATGACTGGATCTGTAGTTCAGGGACAAGGTGAAAAGATGACAAGACATTAAATGTACAAGTCAACTGATGAAATTGATTACGTACTGTACTTTATGGCAAATAAAAGTATTGTAAGTATTGTTTATAAGTAAATTTTAGTAATTATGAAATATTGTGTAAGAAATCATGTTCAGTATATACAGTATTGTGAAGTAATGAAACTAATGTGACTGTCTGAATTGAATGGCATGGGATACTCTGTTTCACGTGCATGTGAGCGTTGCTTTGAGAACTTCGTTGTATATACACAAATATATTTATCTTCAAAATCGATTTGAATAATTATGAACCGGATACCGGGCTTTTGTTAATTGGGCTTCTACTGCATATTTTCATTAATACACGACTGTAACAGGTTTCAAGACTTTCTTACTAAGCCTTCATCTCCGTTTCCAGAAGAAAAAGAAATAGTATATTTAAACTCGGTTTTTTGTGTGATTTCTTCTGGATATTTCTCCTTAACATTGACGAAATATTTTGATATTTTAATTAATATTGTTTAATATAAAGTTATTTTTGGTAATGAATCAATAACATATTTCTTTGACAATGTTATTGTTAGCAAAATAAAAATGAATTAATGGATCCACCAATTAGAATACAGTGTTACAACACTGGTGGTCGTAAAACGTTCTGGAGTTGTGTATCTCCAAGATCAATATTAGTTGCCTCAGAGCTTTTACATGACGTCAGCAGTAAGGTATTCATTTAAGGTAGCTTTACGTCGTAAAAGGAAAATTTTCCGGTTCCCACATGAGATGCTCCTAGGAGGTCGCTGATAAGACTTCCAGCACATGGGAAACAGTCTCTTACCCGCACAAAATGGCCGCAGACGCGTTGTCGACGTCCCTGTGGAAGAGATCGGGGAGTACGCTTATCTCGAGGGGAACCGGAAAGAGTCCAAGTTGTCTTGGGGGATTACGACCCAAGCGGAGGGGGTTCGAGGTCTCTCGCGAAGATACACGTCTTCTCTCTTTCGTCGACTATCGTTTTATGGCGCTCTTCGGTAGGAAGAGCTGATACAGCACAGGGTTATGGCCAGACCTTACATTTTAGAACAAACGCGCATTTAGTAGTTCTTGGTGGACTGGAAATTCATTCCTTAAGGTTCAAGAATGAACTGGATGCTTTCAATAATATTTGACTTTGATGCAACTGGTAAAGTACTGAAGTAATCACGAATAAAATTAAATACTCTGTACCAACGTCGTATTTATATTACAAACATAACACTAATCATCAGAATCTAAGTTTACTCTTACTGACACCTCCTAGAAAGTATTCTTTAATGTAATCTCTTCATTATTCCCCAAAGGTTCATCCACAACTTTTTTACAAATTATTTTCGAATTTGGAAAAAAATGAGACTGTGGAATTATTTTACGACTCGATTTTGTCATGTGAATGAGGAAATAGAACCTCTAGAGAGGTTCTTGAAAAATACGTCAACCTTTTGACATGATCTTGGCAAAACCCACTACAATTAAAAATCTTATTCCAAGAGATTTCAGAAAATTATGTGGTTTAAACTTAAAATCAAATCTAATAATTTGGTATTACCTCTCGCACTTTTAATGTACATTCGTTCCATCGTAAAATAAAACTAGTAATTTGTGCGTAACACTTAACAGACTTATTTGAATTTAGAATATTAACTTTGGCCTCAAAAGGAATATTTTCTAATGTACTATCGGACTGCTTAATAGCCAGATTGATTCCAACAATTTTAAAAATGGTTTTAACAATTTCAAAAATTTCGAAAGAATATTTTTTACTAGAGTTTTCTCTGCGATGGTCCCAGATGGAGTTTTCTATCTGTTCGAACATGTAACACAGCCAAGTGGGCGCGGAGTCCATGGTGTCCTTCTACTACTACCCGAGACGTTGAATACATGATGCATTTATTTGAGCAATTTTTTTTATATCTTATTGAGAAATACTTGAAGAAAAGTATCATCAAGAACTAGTTCTTAATAGTTGTGAGACAATGACAACTAATTCTAGGTTCAGAAGCTGCATTGGCTGAGGTGAGATTTTTTCTGAAGACGTTAGTTTGCATATTGTCCATGGTAAAGTGGACTGGCTAGGACCTTGAAGTCAACTGAGGTAAAATAAAAGCAGGATTTGGACCTCGATCCTCTCCGAACTCCCTTTCCAAGGCCTATTCGGATTAATTAAGGTTTTTCTACGCGTATTACGAAAACTATATCTGGTTGTATAATTTCATTTAAATGTAATGCTTTCACTTTAAAAAAAGATCCGTGGTGTAGGGTCTAGCGTACTACCTCTGGTGACGCTGGTTCAAACCCTGTCTGATCCAAGTAGAATTCGCGGTGGTGGACGAAGCGGTGTTCGCGGCAGGTTTTCTCGGAGTACTCCCGTTTTTCCCGTTCCACCACAATTTTCACTCATCATCATTTCACCTCATTCGCATATCATTCTGGTCATCCCCGTCATAAGGAGGCCGTCTGAGAACACAGGCTCACCGGAGCCTCAACGCGGTGTCCCCCAAGCAGCAAAATGTTGTTAGAAGTTCTCCACTCCAGAAGCAATTTCCGAATGGGTTATTTGAAATTATTAAAATATTTTAATGAAGAAAATCAAAGGAAAAAAGTACAAACGCAAATGAAACACATGGAAAGGTGGTTATTTTTCACCCATAATCCAGCATCTAGCCATAGGGAAAGGAGTTCGAGTAGCCCGGACCACTTCCAATTTTTTAAAAGTTGTATTGATTATACTTTATCTGTATCAAATATTCTTTATTTATCATATGTTAATTAATAAATCACATGAATATATTGAAATAATTAAATATATTTTAAGGAAAAATAGCTTTACAATTAATATAAATACATTTTTACGAGAAAATTGGGATGTCACCAGTATATATTTCTGTCTAAAAGCGTACCCAAATTCTAAATTAAACCTCAAAACTGGATTAAAATAATAAATGTATATTTTAATTTATAACAAATCAAATATTGGACCCAGAGGAATTATCAAAATCGTTAGTATTGGTTCAATACACATAGGGTTATTTTGGCAACACATTTTCCTGTTCTTGCCACCCCTATAATGGGAGATGAGATCAACTTTCTTGTCATTTCAATATCTTTACCGTATGGGATCTACAAAAAATTAAGAAATCAGTAGAATACGAAGAGTTGTATGCAAGTGTTTAAAATAAATACTTTTACTAGTTGGTATGCTGTTAGAATCGTAATTTGTTAGTTGAAGATAACGAGGTAACTCACTTCCCGGGAGATAACGAAGAACTATCGATTGAAGTGTACCAGGAAGAATGGAGAAATACCTTGGTAAGATTGATGTAAAAGAACTGATTTACACAAAGTCGCTTAATCGATTAGTTAAATAATTAAAACAAATTTAACAGAAACCCATTAAAATAATTAGTATTTTATTTCATGTATTTTCAAAATAAATATTTTCAAACCTCACATTATCCCTTTAGTAAATTTTACAGAAACTAAAATTAAGGATGGCCATGCTATAGAACGTTATGCACCAATATTTCGAATTTTCCTTTATTCTTCCTGATATTAGTAGATTTGAAAAAGAATGGATGAGGAATAAGAAGATAGTGTTACACACAATTGAAGATAAAGTATTTAAATACGGAGTTACGGAAAGACCCTTCATTCTTAACTATGTTTGTCAAGGTTGATCAACCGCTGATTCGAACAACAAAAAAGTGAGAATGGCGACCAGCCGGGAATCGAACTCGGGACTCGTGCATTGATCGCAGGGGTGTTAACCACTACACCATCCGTTCGTCTTCCGCAACTGTACATCGAGACTCTAAACACCCGGAAATTTTCACCGAGACTCTAAACACCCGGAAATTGTGTACCACCCAGGTCTGGGTGGAAATGGTGTATAGTTGTAGACGGCGAACGGGTGGTGTAGTGGTTAACACCCCTGCGATCAAAGCATAACTCCCGGGTTCGATTACCGACTCGTCACCATTTTCACCTGACCGAAAGTTATTACATTCATACGCACACGGAAAAGTATATGCAGAAGAAAGAGGATTTTTTTTTCAATCAACTCATAAACAAAGAACGTATTAAATAATTTCAATTCATCGTGAATGCATCGCTGGACGCTCCGTGTGTTGGTCTCAATCGCCTTCCTCCTCAACAGCGTCGCGGCGCAAAAACCGCTGACCACCTCCTCCCCCTCTGTCCGATCCCGTTGTGTAGCCCTCGAGAGCCGAAATATCGCCACGCTTTAACGCGGCTACCTGGATGACGGCCCCGGCATGACGGTGGTGGCGGTCCTGGCCTCCGCCCGCCCGCTCGGCGACACACAGCACAGGTGCTAGGGACGAGACAACTGCAGCATACGCAGCCGCGCTGCCTCGACTTCTCGGCACCACGGGACGAGAAACGATTATTGTATGCTACTCTCCACACTTATACTCCAAGTCATGTTTCTTTCCTTTGAGAAAATTTAATATCGTGAAAGAAAGAAAACATGAACGGAAAACACTATTTTATATTGTCGGACTTTGCATTAAATTGTCAGTCATATTACGAGAACTTCTGCGTTGATAGCGTGTTCGAATTTTCTGCGGTTAATTTGACAGACATAGGTATTATTGATTTATGTATTTATAGACCTTCTCAATCAGCTCTTGACATATTTTTTCGGAATATTGAAATTATTTTAAAACGTATTACACGTAAATCCAAAAATTCTAACGTTATATGTGGTGATTTCAACATACATTTCCTGGGTGCTTCCGATTAGCAAATTCACCTATAAATCTATTCAAGAATATTATCGACTTCTTCAACCTTGTAACTACGATAAATGGCCACACTCACCTCTCCAGATCATCTCAAACATTGCTAGATCAGATTATTGTCAACGATGAATTCTCGTATTTCTCTGAAGTGTTTTGTGCCGGATACAGCGATCACATTGCGCAAGTGTAGACCATTAAAGATAAACTGAAACCACTTAAAATCATTTACAAGTATTCTAAAGAGTTTAAGGACAAAAATTTATCCATATTTACAAATTATTTGCGTGAGGAAACTTGGAATGATGTTTACAATTACCAAAACACCGACGACAAATTCAATGTATTTATCTCAATATTCCTAAAACATTACTACTGTAGCTTTCCAATAAAACGCAAATTGATTAACACAAAGAAATACAATAGATTGATCACCAAAGGGATAAGAATTTCTTCCAAAAACAAACGCCGTTTATTTTATTTTTCAAAACTCTATATGCAACCACCCGAATTCCATGATTATTTCCGTAATAATAAGACTATTCTTCGAAAAGTAGTCTATGCAGCTTAAGTTACGGAAAATGACAGACAGATACTAAAATCGAACAACCGGACCAAAACCAGTTGAAATACTGTTAAGAATTACACGTCACCTGCAAATCGCGAAGAAAACATTTCCCTACTAAACGATGGCAAAATCGTATCAAATCCACTTGACATCGCAAATTTCTTACTACTCAGAAGTAGGTAAAATAACTAATTCAATATCCCAAAACCAATGTCCCCCAAATATATCCACCCACTTGCCCCATTCTGAAACTAACGCCAGTGAAATCATAAAAATCATCAGTTCATTAAAAAAACAAATTTTCAACAGGCGTAGATGATATACCTGAATTTAATGTTAAATATTCGTCCCACATTATATTAAATTCACTCATAAACATATTTAACTCAAACAATTTCTTTATCGGATTGGGTGTTTCCTAACATAGTTAAGAGAGCTAAAGTTATACCTTTATGCAAGAAAGGAAACAAACACAATGTTGGTAATTATCGACCAATTTCTCTACTATCCACTTTCTCAAAAACCTAGAAAAATTGTTGTATAAACGTAACTTCTCTTGACCATGGAGAAAATCCTCAGGGTGTTTTTCTTGATTTATCTAAAGCATTCGATGTCATTGATCACGAAATTCTCCTTTCAAAATTTCATTCTTAAGGCATTTTTGGACTTGAGTATCGATGGCTGACTTCCTATTTAGAAAATAGATATCAACAGGTAGAAATATGACACACTAAATATAAAGTATTTCAGCTTGCCTTTCAGAAACAAAGCCACTTACTCGCGGAGATCTCCAAAGTTCCATTCTCGGCCCTATACTCTTTTTGTTGTATGTGAATGACAAGTCGTCTTCCATATCAGTTTGCAAAATGGTTCTTTTTGCTGATAACACTAATTTACTATACTAATAATTTACACGCCAACGCTCAAAAAGTTCTGTCTAACCTCTCGACTTGGTTCCATGCAAATCGTCTCATTGTAAACACTGACAAAACAGTGTCTATGTCATTTCACAATAGTATCACAAAATCTTTACCCCAGGTTTCTCTTTCGCTAAACGGTACACAATTAATAACTGTTACTAATTTTAAAAAATTAGTTCTTCATATTCAAGACAATCTCAAATGAAATTGTCACGTTGACAATCTTAATTCCAAATTAAGTAATTTGTGTTACGCATTAGGTATCTTAGTTAATATTGTTAGTCCACATATTTCCCGTTGTGTATATTTTGCAAATGTTTATTCCCGTTTACGGCGCCATCATCTGGGGCAATTCCGGGCAGAGCGTCCAAAACTTTCAGAATTCAAAAGAGGATTGTTCGCATAATTTGTAAATCTCAGCCCCGAATCTCTCGTAAACATTTATTTAAGGAATTAAATATTTTAACACTTCTCTACATTTTTATTTTTGAAACAGTCATGTTTGTTAAGACCGAATTACTGAAGCACCACCCTTGTTTCATACAAAACAGTTTTCTTCACGAACACAATACTCGCAATAGGAATAATATTCATCGTCCGAGAGTGTCAACCGCGTTTTGCCAAACAGGGCCGTATCATTCGGGACTCGTCCTATATAATTCCCTGTCCAAAAATTTAAATGGTATTATTAAATTGAATGTTTGTAACTGCTATTTTTACAATAAAGTTTATTTATTTATTATTAGTCACTGTAAATTACTTATTGTAGTCAACGTGGTCATTGGAATTTTGTAACTGATCTCTTGATAATAAATTATTCGTATACATGTTTATAGTCATAAACCGACTTATGTTGGTGCAGAGCTTGTACTCAATGTAGCCAACGCTTTTACTTCGCCATGGTCCATAAGACTAATAATATTTGTACCTCGCGTTATGTTGGCAGGACATTCGAATTTCTGAAAACCTAAATCCATCACCAACCTCGGATACCAATTCAATTCACGTGCTCTTGTAGCGCTATTCTGTTCTTTCTTGTGGAACGGATATTACCTTGTGTCTTGTAACATATTATCTTGTATTTCTTTACAGCGAATAGTCGCTTTTGTGACGATTATTATCATTTACTCGGATAATACTTATATTCGAAGAAGTTGGCAATTTGTTTTAGGTAGCCATTTGCATAATTTTCGGCAAATTTACATGGTTTAGGGTATAATATATAGTGATACCTCGACAATGTGTCTGAAATCTATGTGAAATCGGGAACTAACAGTAACTGATTATTACCATATGAATCAATTAATTCCTTCTAGAACCTTCAAAATTCTTACAAAAAAAAATAGGGTTACATATAAAAGAAATCATTATAAAACAATAATATAAAATAAGAATATTTAGTTAGATCATTCGCAGACACAAACATTTTCAGAGGTAACATAAGATTTCGACACCGGATTGAGTTTTCATCAGGTATCAATGTACACGTGAACACCGGTAACTCACCTGCAGCCAAAACAGGAGGTCCGGGGATCCAGAACCTGTCCGTCGAAAGTTTCTCTTGGGCGTAGACGATGCATCTCCCCTCCCTGAGTAGGTACTCCGAAGAGTAGTTACAAAATATTATATATTCATTACTATTTTATTGTTCTTTAATCTCATTTGTTTTGTAACTGTTGTAATATATATATATATTATCACGGCTTTTAAATATGGGAAAATCGGGTTGGAAGTTCTGATAAAAATTTACGAAGGGTTGTTGGTAACTTCCTTGCAGGTGTTTTACTGAAGATAATGTTTAAACTAACCATGCTGTTCGCAGATGACGTGTTTCATTCAGGAATTAGTTTTCCTCTTACATATCACACATAGTTTTTTAAAAACAATTTATCAGATAAGAAGGTTGTTAAGAGTTTTAATGAAAGACAGCAAGAATAACGTGACATTATGTCATTACGAAGCGAGGTTTAGTAAACAGAGTGTGAACTGGTGCACGGCGCAAAATATTTTTGAAAATATTGGTGATGGTTTACTCGGATTTCATGTCAACACGTTCCGAGAAATGACGTGCAAATACAATTCGTAGTTTCTGTATTATGTTCCAGTATTCTAATTCAGCATATCACCAACTGGCAAGGTATTGTTTACTTGCTATCATACCGTACAAACTTTCCTCAAGATCTTTCGACAAGAATTACTACTTTGTATTCTTGAGTGAACAAATTCTGGGTGACCAAAATCGTGTTAGATGAACAATATCCGTAATTTGATTTCTTCACTCCGTCAATTTCCTGGAAATTTTTTTTTACCAAGCTCATTGTTACCAAGTTTTATTGTGTTGTTTCCTTGTATTTATGCAGCAGTAGACATAGATAATGAATAGAAGATCGAAACATTTATATTGCATTTTGCTTTATGACTTGACCCTTTCATTCCCGCTTTGTAAGCACGTGTGGTTTCTATGTCAAAAATATTTTATAATATTAAAAAAGTACTAAAATGGTCAGTACTGAGAACACGTTAAATTACATTTTCATTTTAATACACCTTCATTCTCTAAATTTCATCCCACTTGAGAAACTATTCGTACCTCATCGATCAAAGCACCCGAACATTTATCACGATGCAGAAAGTCTAGAACAAACTTAAGCGCCCACATAAAATATTAAGTAAAATATACTTCTTATGTCTTAGTTCAAATTAAAACATTTCATTTTACCTGTGTATGTTAACGCATTCATCACACTCAACACTCGCCAGCGATGAAACATTTTCCTTCTAACCTCCCCCGAGCAGCTCTGCAGCTTACGAGCGTTGACCTCAACTTTTTCTGACAGCTTTTGCCACGGTACAAAATCTTTATGAGGTAGTCAAAATTACTCACGTATCTCTATAACTTAAAAATAATAGGGAACATTTTCTTCTTTGTGATATTTTTTGTAAGTTTTGTAAATACATTTTTTTAAATACACGTATTCTCAGGTAAATGTAAAAGTGATGAAATTTTAAGTTTCTCGCATATCTAACAAGAAGATAACAAACTTAGGCTAACTAACATTTCGAATTTTGATTCGAAAATAACCGTTCTTAAATTCCCATCGACTTCTGTTGAAAATGTTTGTTGTATTCAATTGTCAAAACACAAGTGAATCATACCATGCGTGATAAACTAAACGTTGACGTACGTAGTTTGTAACTTACTTTTTGACAATGAATTTATTTTTATTAAAGAATTTGAACATAAAAGGAAGCAAATAGACAACAAATTGAAATGAGAGATTCGAGAAAATGAACGAAAGTTGGCAAAGTATTCACTAAGAATCTACACAATGCTAAAGTAATGTTATTATCTCTTTCAAATCATCAAGCTTAGCACTGACCAACTGATGGGTGTCATTTTCTATACATTTTCGATCGATCAGACCGGCATGGGATGGGGTTTGGTGGAATGTTGCCGAAAAATGAAACTAATGGGTCACATTTATTTATTTATTTGTAACGCGAAATTTTTATTCTCGTCAACAAAATTATATTTTTTCAAGCTGAAAAAAATGACTTTTTTATTTTTAAAAAGTATTTTTAATTTAGTGTTTTCATGTGAAGAGATAAGTCCGAACACTATATTCCTCTTACCGGATATGCCACGTCAAATATTAATTCTGTTAACAGATTTTTAAAAAAAGTTGTCCTTGTCCCCCACCCCAACGTTCGATGAGAAATTTGTAGTAAAATGTAATATTGCTCGCGGGCCGCCACTTGGGCAGCGCTGATCTAGCTAATATTTACGTTCCAAGGTATATTCTTCTGCAGTGTTTCCTTCAACCACTACATTGTTCGTGTTTCCGATTTTGCTTTAAATCGACAGGAAACAAATTTCTTTTATAGTGATATTAAATTTTGACAATTTATGTAAACCTGACAATGAATGCTGAATGCTCTGAATTTGTTAATTACGTCTTAAAATTGTGAAGACCGAAATAAAATGTTATGAATTCACATAGAAAAATACTTTTATTTTGTACAGAATATGAAGATCAATAAATAGAAAGTATTGTACAGTTTCACCAATTTTGGCATTTACCAAAAAATTCTTCTAAATATATCTGAAAAGTCGCGAACTGCCATTTGGCATTTGCAGAAATATTCTTGTGAATAACGAGCCTGAAGATACTAACCAGTGAAAAAGATTTCACTTTTATTATTATAACTAATTAAGAATGGCGAATCTATACAATATTTTCAATTTATTGATCTTTATATACTTATCAATATGCTGCCAACTATCCAATACACATAATATTGATTAATTTCAATTTTCCTCTAAATTCAGCCTATCCCGGTCCGGGTATTCCTTTGGTCATTTGATCGGAACTGATTAGGTGGTCCCATACTTCAGAAGATAAGTTTGTGATCATTAGCAGTTTTTAACTGAATTTAATAATCTTAATTCCATTAATGTTTTCAATTTGTTTGCGTTGTCCAGTCAGTAGGCTTTTGGAATACCTCGTTCGCGATATAAACCATAACAGGAATGAGTATTAATCTACATGTTTTACTCTGAAGATACAATTTACCATTTTAATTTATGTAAATTGGTAGAAGTTCGTACAACCGCTATTAGAAAGTATTGGATGCAAAGATCTTAAATAAGCTGTTGTAATGAAACACAATGTGTGTTAACACCTGATGAAAGTCAAAATCCTGGCTAAATCTTCAGTAGATAAATTTAGTCAGTGACTATAAAAGTTCGTTAAATTTTGTAACTTCATAAGATTATAATTATAAACTTGAACAATTCTACTATTATATAAATAAAAATACTTTTTTTAATTTATATATTATGTATATAAATATTTATTTATAAATTATTATAAAGTTCAAATAATGTTACCTTACTGGATTATAATTACTTTTTAAAATGTTTTCCGAGAAAATTCATTATTCGAAGTGAAATAAAGTTTCTCAAAATAGAGGATGTAAATTGTTCTTTGAATTTGAAAGTATAATAATACCACCATATACATCTGCTTCCCCTCCCTAACTTTCACACCCTAAAAATTATGAAAAAAATATGAGTGCAATTTCCAAGTAAAATCTTTAAAATGATTTACGACAGCCTCGTCTAAGCTCTTAAACTACGAAGCATTGTTTAGGTCTTCAATTTGCTTTTGACCTTGGCGTCCTTTGGCGAAAGCGAGCATGTAAGGTTAACCTTTGACAATGATGTCCGCCTGCAGCCATTCTGCAATGCTCTTGCAGTTCACCTGTGAATGGTACAAGTTCCGCGACCATATTGCACCCAAGTTATGAAATGGATAGAAAACAAAGCGATCACTATCCACAAGACGTCACTTAAACTTAATCTACCCACCGACGTTCAGGGTTGTCAACTATACAGAAGTACTAAAATATTGATGATTTTACGAGAACTATTTTATAACATTAAGGGTGTAATTTCAAATTATGTTTATAATAGAAAAATTGAGAGTATGGAAACTTACGATCCTTTGTGAAAGTACTTACATTCATAAAGTTTCTTAGAAAAGTAAAACAAAGATATACCCGTAATCACTGGGATTATTTTTACAAAAGATTTTTCTACGTAATTTTCTGTTTTAAGTAGTGTATTCAACAAAGCAAAAACAAATATCACTCAAATGTTTCTGAGGAATAATAAAACCCAATTAATGAGAATTTTAAGATTACAAATCAGTATTTATTTAATTATTTTCGAACATCGCAATTGAAGAAAATATATATATTTACCCTCCTCAACTAGTTGGAAATCGTCGAGTATTGAATTTATCATACTTCTCACAAGTAGGTTACAAAAATGTCGATCGCTTCGCATCACAGCGACCGGTATGCGACTAGAGCTGCCATAATGGTTTGAGTTTCAAGTTGCTTTTGTTGCAAGACGACCTGCGTTGCACCAGTATTCTGAAGATAATTTATGTTGACTAACAACATATCCGGCCTCCTTTATTAAGTGGAATGTCCTGCGGCTGGGGACTGCAGATATTTCTGGTGGATACATCCGCGTTCAACGTGAACGCGCATGGACGTATATTCGACGAATCCTAAAGAAGGGTACTTAAAACTAAAACATGGACTCTTCTTCAAAGCTAAAACATTCAAAATGGAGAGTATTATCTAATACTACGGTGCACTCCATCAGTGTTGGATACCGAAATGCGAAAAATGGCGAGAAAATATGCATGGATCAGGAATTACTGGGTTTGAATAGACTTCTTCCTGTATCATTTATGTCATAAAAACGTTTGTTGAATGTACCGCACGAAAGATTTTACGAGGCCTCGAGAATAAAAATGGCAATTGTGACAAGAGTTCAGGGAACTATAATGGCCATTTCCCTCCTCATTCAACCATTTGGGTTTAGGAAGTGATCGTCTGCTTCGCTATTCAGTGCCATTTTATTTTATCATCCCACCATCTGGTATGAATCGATTTGGACATACGCAAACACATAGATGAAACGTATGAACAAGGTTTCTCTCCACACCAGTTTCTAGATCTCACAAAAAATACACGTAAATATAAGTTAAAAGATATTTCCTATCATTCAAATATACAAACGTGATACATAATTCACCCAGTTAATTTGTTAATGAGAATTTCATTCATAAGCGCGGTACGGGTGAATTTATTTTAACAATTTATTCTACAACTACTACCTCATAGGTCCTTTCAGTGCCTCAGGGACTAGCGTACTTGCTCGTCACCTAGGCACTCCGGGTTAAATTCCCGGCAGGACCAGAAAAAACAACTTGTAGCTTTTCACTTCAATGTCCCAGTTCATATACAGCTGCGACTATTAAAAAGCGAACCCTCCTTCTATCCACATTCTACTGCTCTTGGTATTTCTTTTACTATTTCTAACTACTCCTACTAACCTCACCACGTGGGCCAATTTGTTGGTAAACCCAGCCTAACGACCCACCTCCTACCTCCTATCGCCCCATGTAGATAAGCTTCAATAGCACGCAACATTTCCCATTTACAAATACTACTTCTTCATAACAGGTACCCATCACTCTTTCCATTAAATTCGAATTTTCATTCCTCGACAGAAAATTATTTTTCATGGAAGCTACTAGTGCATGTAGAAACGGATTTGTAAGGTATTTACTTTACAAAAGAAGCGCTTAGTCTTAGAAATTTCTAATTTTTTAAATATCTATGAATATGCGAACCCATCATATAAATTATACGCGTAATTGCACTTCTTTAATGAAATAAACAAAAAGAAAATTTTCTACTTTTCTTGTACACTTCTGCACAGTTGAATTCAGGGAAAGGGAAATTTTTCTAACCTCTCATGAGAATACACCTTTTTATTTTTAGGAGATTTTTGAGCTTTACGCGAAGGCGTGGTAAAAAGACAACGTTCACACCCATTTGAAGTATGATATCAATTAGCATATGAGTAACCTCCACTTAGGTGACAATATTACCAATGCCGGTTCCCTCCCTACAGGTGCAATATATTATTCATTAATTGTTAATAATCCTTATTAAAATATTGATCGAAAACCTTCGTTTGATGACACCGAGTCTCGTGGCAACATTGTAAGATGATAGCCACTGCTTTCCAATCAAATGGTTTTACTCCACGAGGAAAATAGTCACTACCAGTCATTAGTGATAAAACACTTATATTATTTTGCATTGTACGAAAAGTTTCCGTAGTCTCAAAATAGACAAATAAGATAAGGTCTTGAATTATATTTTGAAATACAACCAATCAGCTTTTTATCTACTAATTATACTAAAGTAGATAATTTTCATAATTTTCTGAGTCATTTAAAGTTAAAAGGAGTTGCAAAAGTTCACATCTCAATGAAATATTAATATTTGTCCATTTCGTCGTTGATTCTACACAATTATGTCCATTAAGAACTACATTTCAAAGATTTTACAACCAATTATAAGAAAGTTCATATCACCACGGTTCATCGAAATAAACCTCCACCAGACAACTCTTGCATTTTACACGATCATTCACCCTGCAACGTACCTTCACGCTACTCAGCAAGGATCAAAATCCATTGAGAGTAAAACAATTTCATTCATAACCGCGCAAGAAATACTGCATCTGGAGCCGTAAATCCCGACACAGGAAGCAAATCCCGCCGATTCCTCACTCAGTTCGCGACTGAGAAACTAATTCTCGCGCAAATAGCCAGTCGCCGCAAGAAAAACGACTCTCAGAGTTTTATGAATCGTTCATAAAGCGCTTGGAGTTACATGGGGAGGTGACGACCGAGACCTGTGCACCACGTAGTTTCTAGGCACCATATCTTCTCTCCAGTTCTCAAGTGCTCATCGTAACATACTAGTTCACACGCATGGTAGTATATGACGCAAGTTTATTATTCAATTTCGTTTCGTTGTTCGTTATGTTTTGTTTGTAAACAATATTTGTACTACTGTGGACGTACTAATCTCTGTATCAACATCATGACATGGCAAGTTTTCTAGTTTTCTGTGCTAAATATGTTTTGCCAAAATACTTTTAAAAGTTGCGATGGTAATGTGAAACACAACGAACTTTCTCATTCTCAGTTAGCAAACATTTGGAACTTTCTTAAATAAAAATATACTTAAATTGATATTTCTTAACATTGAAATTTTACTAATATTGAAGAGAAAAATTGAGTAAAATTTACTAAAATATGAATTTTTCAAGCAAGGCTTCATAATTCTGTACAGCACGTTAACAATTTAATTGAATCCTATTAATGTAATATGATAGGAATTCCATTAGCGTGAATTCGAGTAACTACTGCGTACCATTCACTTCGTATTATTTCGTATCTCATTTTGTTTATGTGATGTGTCGAGGTTTTGCCTATCATCATCCATCTTAACGACATTACTCTTCGACAAAAAAATTGGGGTGGAGTGATGTGTTCCCGGAAAATGGTGCCGAACTGTCACCGGTCTAGAGTAGGTGAGGGAAACCCCAGTTGAAAACATCATCCAGTTCGACCGACCGAGGAATCGAATCCCCTCTCTTTTACTTTTATGTGGGAAACTAAGACACTATCACCATGCCACAACTGTATTTGATGGTCAGGAGTTGGTGAGACTAATTCAGACTGTTTATTCTCACAAAATCAGTCACTGAAAAATAAAAATTACCGACAGATTGTTAATAAAACAGTGATAGAATATATGTTAATGAAATTGTTCTACATGCCGCAGTTACATTTCTAAAAAAAAGTAAATGATTCTAAAATATGGACAGTATGAGAATGTCGTATTCACAATCTCTGCCAAATAATTTTATTATTATTATTAAATGGGATTCTTCTTTGTTAATTCTCAGCTCTATGTTGGATAAAGAAGCTTGGGGGACTCCTGCCAAGAATATTTTGCAAGAATTTCCGAACAGCTCGACAACATTCAAGAGAGACATTTTTTGCATTGGTCGGAAACGGCGACGAGGGAGGTTCAATATTATTATTATCAATATTGTTATTAATAGTATTGTTGTTATTAATATTATTATTGTTATTAATGTTATTGTTGATAGTATTGTTATTATTATTAATTTCCAGCATGAAGACTGTTTGGGACCTACACCAGAAAATATGGCTGGGGTGCTTCGTAACAGTGGGCACACAATTGAGAAAATACATAAAAATAATGAGAAGACTTTGCATTTAAATTATGACTTTCACTTTTAAAAGATGCCCCCTTGCAGAATAATAATAAAAATTGAACAAGACTCATTGAGGTTAAAATTCAAAACATTGGGCATTAAGAAAATTTCCTCCTCAACGAAATGCTTGTACAGGTGCCAGTGTTAATGAAATGTGAAACAAAAAACTGGATTTCTCCTCTCTGGAAAATTAGAAACTTCTGTATTTTATTAACACATCGCACCCTCTCCCACATTTCTCAATAGGCCTTTACCACCTTTGCATTGAATGCTTTTCAAGTTTTATACTATATATATATAGTATGTATGTATGTATATATGTATATATATATATATA
>NNCF01134038.1:249445-281272 GCA_002313205.1 Laupala kohalensis | reverse complement strand
CATTAACGCGTTAAAAATAACTCTTTCTTGGCGGTTCAAGTCGCCTCATGTATTGTAAATTTCTTGTTCTACTTAAAAAGTTATTAGCCCTCAGTTTCGTCGCCCTAAGCGATAGTCTACTATTGCCTGAAGGTTAATGCGAACAAAACACAACTGTATCATATATTTCATTTTTCTTTATTCATGGAATTCATTTGCCTTTTGAACTACATATTATACGAAAAAACATTGTATTACATACAATACGATAGCAATAAAGCAATTTATTGAAATTTTTTTTTTCAAAACCGCGCGCAATAAAGGAGAAAAAATCCAAGTACTTAAATGGTAAAAATTAAGAATCTTAAAATTCCTAGAAACACAGAACTTTTCGATGTTATACTATATTATGAGCTCATTACTATAGTACTGGAATTATCCTTGACTGTTAATAACTCAAAACCTCTCGTTCTAGATGAATTTAGAAGTTTATGTCCTAGAAAGATTAGAGGGTGCCTGAGGAAATTATTTACAGCATCATTCCTCTTATATATAATTTTAATATTTCTAACATTCCATCTTAACACTCTAATAATCTACATTTATATATGTAGCCCCATCCAAACTGATTTCTCTGTGATCTTTCTTTTGGATACTTTCATCAGAATTGATGTCATAATCCCTTTTTGCTTCCGGGGAATACTTCAGCTTAAAGTCATCCTCATGGTTATTTTGTTACTGCTGTTTTGGAAATAAACGATTTGAACAATTAAAAAATTCTTCCTTTTATTATTATTCACAAAAAGTGTTTGCCATGCATTCGAACGCATGTAAGTAGCACGTTTCTGTTTAACATTGCTTCGTCTTATTGGAAAAGACCGACGCATATTTCATGGTTTAAAAAATGCTCTAATACCCTCTACGCATAGTAAATCAATCTACAAGCTCAGTCGGCTACGTGTGTTATAGATTTTTAAGAGAAAACGTAAATTTACATTATCCTCCGAGGATGGAAAATCTGCAATTATTCTGCACCATCACGAAATGAACGTAAATATTTCATCACCGCGATGTTATAAACTCGTTTTGGATTTTTCATCAAAACTCATTTCCATTACCATTTCTTGTAAATCTTGCTATCATTGCATAGTTATAATAATAAATTTATTGTCAGAAAAGCAGCTACAAACTGATTATGATTACGTGGAGGACAATAAACTAATTTACTCTCCAGGAACAATCAAGGGACCATTCCATTAATTCCGATCAAGGGCCCTAAGACAGATGCGGATTCAAAAATTTCAGCAAAAATTCCTAGATAAGATGAAAAGTTTGCTGCAAGTTATAATACAAATACAATGTCAGTATATTTGTAATTTAACACAAAAAATTTATTTCGCATGTACGAATTATTATCGAACTATAGATTATTCTGAGTATAGAGTTTAAAAATCATAAGAATTGAAATAACACTATGTTCACGATTTATTATCACAATAAACGCGCCCCTAGACAAAGTCTAGAGAATCTGTATTAGAAATCCGCCTCCACCCGAAGAAAAACCGGAGCAAAACCCGCGCCAGGATGGGACTACAGAATTAATGTTCACAACCCAGCCAAAGTTGAGTATACATACAATTAAATTAATATGAATAATAAGACAACACAATCATGCAAGAAAATAGTTTTTGAAATTTTTATAAGTTATATTGGTTTGTTTAAATATAATCTTGTCAAATAGAAATAAACTTCACAAGCTCTAAATTTGCAAACGAAAGCACAAAAATGCACACACGAAAATTCTCGTGAGAAAAATATAATCGAATTCAACAGTTAATACGTAAAATGTACTTCACGTAATTCATCTTAAGGATATATAACGTGTTAAAATAAATAGAACCATTCATAATTAATTTCATGCATTACCGTTCAATTTTATTTCAACACTAATTTAATGTTTCCATGAATATTTTCACCACTCACTCTCTCCTGATCGTTGATTTTCTCGAATCAGAAACTTCGGTCCAATAATTTAATTCGTGTCCAAGTGCTTTCGAATTTTCTCTGGAAGGAAGAGAGAGAAACAGAAAGATAAAGAAAGGGGGAGAGAGAAGAGAAGGGGGTAGGGGGCAACTTCAGAAGTCGTCCTGCTTATCTCCCATTCCCCTGAAAGCAGCCCCCTCACAAAATAGTAACACGTGATCGACGGTGCACCCGAGCAAGCCATCTTTATAGCGATTTTAAAGGTAATAACCGCGCCGCCAGAGGGAGGGGAATGTAGTGGAAGGGGTACCGTAGAGGGGTGAGGAGGAGGGGGCGACACTCGTAGGGGGAGGGGAGAGAGGAGAAGGGGTCCAGGTATGCGTACGACCGTGCACCATCTTTTGCATAATTTAATGCCAGGCAGTTAACCCACGAAAAAATAAAATAAAGGAAGGATAATAATAATAAAAAATAAACATTTACGAGAAAAAAAAGGCGCGTGTATAGCGCATCCCAAAAACATGGAGCAGGGTCACGAGGGGATGACTAAAATGATTTATTAGATCGTGTAAATTTGTCGAAGTAATGAGAATAAACTTTTTTTAAAATACTGTTTTGGAAGTCTCTGCAGTAAGAACAGAAACAATATGAATTATGACAGAAGTCGGTAAATTTTATGGCTGTGGAAATGTGGCGAGATGAGAAACTGAGGCGTTTATTAGCTATAGCACGTTTTAAACGTGACAAAAAATTTCAAACTAGCAATGGCAAAAAGAGGGAACGAAATTAAGCAAATTGTTGTCTCCAAGGAAATAACAAAATACACTTCCACAAAAACTGATGAATTTCACGGAGGAATAAATTATCACCTGGGTTATTTTAACCTAGATCATTCATTCCTGTAGTAGAAAATTGTATGTACATTTAATATAACAGGATATTTAACGACGGAAAATTAATATAATTAAACAAATTAAATATTGCATATCTGCCTTCGAGAAACAACATCAAATTATTTGTATAAACAATATACGGAATAATTTTATTAACAATTTTTTCAAATTGACGTTATTATTTACTGAATTCAAATATTTAAACAAATTCTGTACAGCAAATTTTCCTTTCAATATACAATTAATATTACTCATTAATGTAAACAATACAATGAACAGTTTCAACACAAATAATTTGTATTGAAAAAATTTTGCCACATAAAATTCAGAGTTTTCAAACAAATTCTGTATAGCATATCTGCCTTTCAGGAGACCTGCCGAGTGAGTTCTCAGCTATGCACGATAAAGGGAAAAGTTAGGGCAACCAGAGATTCCATCATACAAGTAATGTTTTCTTATTGCTCAGTCGGGATGCAAGTGCCCCCGAGGGAAGACCAAATATCTCTTCGTCCGCCAATGAGAGAAGAGTTCGTATCGACGTTGACCGACAGCTACCGATCGTTGCCGAACGCGGTGGCGCTTCTTCGGAGGTGAGATGATTTTTCAAAGGTCAACGTCAGCGCGTCTTAACGCGACTCAGCGCCATGCCACTACGCAAGTGGGTACCTCGCACCTGATGGCGGTCCTAATCAAATTCTGTACAACTCTCTATTCATTACAATTAAATGCGTTCTCGTTTATAGTTCGTGTTAATGTGGAATAGTTTTTACAACTAATTATTTGAATAATTGTTTACCACATTTCCATAATTATGGTAACTATCCTGAGACTAGTCAATTAAATGAGAAACGTTTGCCAAAGTTTTAGTTGTTTTTTTAACCTTGGTTTCAATACATTTCTTATTCAATCCACGAAGAGGTTTTGGTGCCCAATAACTTACATATTACGTTTTTGCATAACACACCCTTCATCGAAACTGAATTCTAGAAGTCAAGTGTACATTATATAACTTCAGCACCCTCCCAATGATACGGATAAGTGTTTAGTCAAGTACGCGAGTTGATGTTTAAAGCATATGATTTGGATACAATCCAGTTATTTTATTCGACTTAAGAGTACAAATAATGAAAACAGGAAAAAGTTATCTCTTCGCAAAAGAAATTATTAAAAGAATTTCCTCCAATGAGACCTAACTTCATTACACTTTCACACTAATTACATAAACACGTTTATTTTAATTGTGTTAGACCCAAAATGTTTTGAAGATTTTACTTTGAAGTAAGACTCTTTTCACGTGTTATTTTAATAATCTGATTTAGCAATTACAATATTTATTTCCTAAATATATAAATCACATTGTCTCTCCTTCATATGCTGTATTAAAGTGTGTATTTAAAATAATTATAAGAATAGTTTAACTTTTTCTACATGTGTCTAATTTTTTTTAGAAACAAATGATTATTTTATTATAACACAAATGATTTTCCGACATCTCTTCTGCAATTGTATTTGGAGATAATCAACAGCTACTCTTTCACATTCTACCGATTGAATACATATTATTTAATGTTTTCAAAACATTGTATAAAAAATGAAAAGCTGTCAGAGAATTACATATCTTCACTTTATCTCATTGGTAAAAAGAAAATCCAGTTACGGGAACATACTAAATTATGAGTCATAGGTTTGCGTATCGAAGTAACCATTATAGGAATATATCAAAGACAGGGATTTCTTAAGGGAAATCATAGATTGGTTTATTGTCTTTTTCTTTACTAGCTTCTTCGTGGATAAAATATGAAATATAATTTTTTGAAAAATAATAGAATTAATTTTGCACCGTCTCTGAGAAAGTGAATTCGTCTACTACAAAGATTGTAGGTCAAAAGAAAATTCATTCATGGAAATCGTAACTCGTTTTATCTTCGCCGAAATTACCTTCAGTTCTCAAAGTACATTACTTTTCCAATACTACTCAATACCTATCATAATAATTGTAGATTTTACGCAATGTTCAGTTGCACCAACAAAATACACTTCGTTTTATCTTTGATTTTCAGAACCATGATAATTGTTCCTTTCCATGCTACGCAAGGTTTCAAAACTATTTAAGAAACCTAAATATTATGTCTCTAAGATTCACTCCATACATATATCTCAAATACCGAGTTAAGTGGTGGTCTAGTCATCGCTCCATTAGAGGCTCCGCTGAGTGACTGGTTCGATCTTCTGCGCGGCNCTTGCGGTATCGAGTCTGTCTCTTATACACATCTAGATGTGTATAAGAGACAGATATATATATATATATATCAGAACCCATTTGAACAAATGATCGGAGTACAGATGAGAAGCCCTTCTGGCGGCTCAGGTGGTAGCGTTCTTCCTCATCACCATGTCATCCCGGGTTCGATTCTCGGTGGGGCCAGATAAAAATTTGTAGCTTTTCACAATAATGTCCCAGTTCATATAGCTGTGACTACTGAAAAGCAAACCTTCGTTCCTCTAACCACCTCTTCCTAGTATCGCTTATCCACGTGGTCCAAGTTGTTGGTAACTGACCCACCTTCAAAAAGTACAGATGGGCACAAGTTACGTAATATAATTTTCATTTGCCCTGAGATGAAGTTGCACAGAGTTGTGAGATTATAGAGCAGAGACAAAACCAGAAAGCGACGAAATTAGGATACGAACAACTCCCGTTGTACTCCGCGTAATCACATTGTATGTAAAAAGAGCATCCTGAGATTGTATATTACATTCATTGCATGCTTGCAACCCTCTCTCTCTCTCTTCCCCACACATTGATTGGGAATGTTTCTTAAATCTGAATCATGTGGATTTTCATTGATGTAGACAAACTGTACTGATCTTTTTTAACATAAAAAAATAATAATTATTTATTTTGGGGATCTTAAATAAATTCCGATAAAAATGTTTTGAAATTTCCACTTGTGCCCTTTGCCATACACGAGGCTGTGGTCATGAAGCACCACTGAAAGGATGTAGCTCAGAAGATCACATTTTGAATTAGTGGTTGGAACTTCTACGGAAGTCTCCGTTCCTGTGTACCATTCTTTCGACACGAATGCAGCTGTGAGGTTCTAATAAATGGCGTGACTCAAAACAATTCATTAACGAACGATTTCATGAGTGATATTCATGACTTCAACCAGAATGGAAGCATTTCGACTACGTCTTCATTATTTAAATCTATAATGGAATCACAAAGGCAGTAATTTTCTTTACCTAATAAATAAAAACAATAGTGTGTTTTCAAAATTTAAATTGGGTTTATTACTCTCACATGAACTGGTCAGGCGACGTTTACAATTCTTACAACTTCTAGTCAGAAGAGGGATAAATTGTAAAGAAAAACTTTATTAATAAAAATAATAATTATAAATTTATTGTCAAAATGCAGTCACACACTGCGGATGACCACGTGGAGGATGATAAACTAATTTACTCTCCGGAAGTAAGCAAGGGACCATACCATCGATTGTGATAAAGGGTTTTAAGGTAGAGACGGATTTAACAATTCAGCGCACTCTTATGATAATAATAAAAATAGTTAGCTACGTCTTATAATACCAACATAACTAACGTTATAATAAAGAGAGCGTCCTGATAATTATACGGAAAGAAAATAAACATATGCACTTCACATGTCATACTCGATACCTAGAGGTATAAATGGTAACTTTTGATGCACTGCGTTATTAGTTGATATCTTCTTTCCTTTGTGGGGCTTTAGGGCTCGTGAACGTCAAGGTCATTAGAACCCTTTGATTTCAAGTTTACTTGATATCAACGTGGTAGTTAGCAACAACTTTAAGGAGTGGTAAAATATTAAAAATAAACGTGTAATAATTATATATTAATCAATTTTAATTTTTTTTCATTTTATTTTGTATGAATTACATATCCTTTCTCCGAATATTGTCAATACAGGGATTATACCATGTATTCATCTGTCAAATCTCTTTGATATTAAATAATTATCTCGTTTGATGACTGATATGGCTGCTCATTTTGCAGTCCCTAACTACCGGGAGGTGTGGAGTTTACTATCGAATCTCCTTGTCTATAAGGTTGTCCTTCCTCACTCATTTTCCACTCGTCACTTATTTCCTTAAAATATCTCTTATTGTGCTCAACTCTTCGCAAAATATTTCAAACTTCTTATTCGTGCCCTCGTTGATAACTATAATTAAAAAGATGGGCGAATAAAAATTTTCGGTGAGAGCCTTCACAAGGTATCTATATCTATGCTTAAGTATATTTTATAGGTGTTATTTTTCAGAAAGAACCAAGATATAAAATAAAAATTCTCTTTAAATGAATTCAATTACAGAATTATTGTTGTCTGATTATAAAACTATATATAATTCATTCTGTCAATTGTGAATTTTTGTTGTTGTAAAATTAATTCATTTCTTCGTATGGTAACATCGTTTGGGTTTCGCATAAACAAGGATACGCAGCGACAAGAGCTTGCCTTAACCAGTACCGTTACACTATCAACCATAGCAGATCCCATGGAACGTGGTTGAACAAAAGATTTGCATCAATCCTTGCGGTATCGAGTTGACCTGCTCACCTTTTTACTGATTCTCATGAATCGCCCCAATTCGTTCAAAGTCACTCACAAGAGAAGTTTTTTATGAATTGACACACTAGTTTATTAACATTGAGTAAATAATGCCTCCTTTAAATAGAACTTTGGAAGTAATTTAACAAAAATCCCACGCTAGTTATCCTGTCTAAAAACGGAACTTCGTAGTCAACACTACAATCGTAATTGACTGGGTCTCCCGAGTTGGTTTTCGCAACCCTTCGCATTACGTACGATCTCCTACAGTCGATGATGACCATAGGGGCTTAAAAGAATCAAAATTATACAAGAGACAGTAAATTATTAAATGACCCACACGGAACTTTTTTGCAGTATCCCAATTTCTCTGTCTTAATATTATCTATGGCGTCTGGAGTTTTCTTTGGAGATCGAACCTACAGTCATTTGACGATAGCCTCGCACTTCGTCAGGTTCACCAGCAGATGAGCAGTACAAGGTTATATTTAATTGAATCGAGATGAACCGCCCATCATCGTAAATTACCCAGTCTTACAAGGTTACTGCATCCTTGCCGAGAAACTTAGTTTACAAATTTTAAAATTTGATAGGATTTGCAATATACAACGTAAGTTGTACTAACGTTTCATAAATAAAACAAGAGTTGTTAGAATTTATGTATTTTCGTTTTACACAAAATGTAATTGAAATACAACTATTATTCATCAGATAAAAACTATTCAATACGCTGAAACAAAACCGTAGTTAATTATTAAGAAAGTATATTTTCATTTTTACGTTTACAAAATGAGACTAAGAAATTTCATTTTCGAGAGTCATGAAAAATTAAAACCTTTAATATCTCCTGACACCTGATTTTAAAATTCAGTTCCGGCTCTTGAAAAGTTGGACATATTATATTCTGAATATTCAGGAAACTTTCTCACAATTAACACCTCCATCTAGATACCCAATATTGGCCCACGCAAGGTCAAACCTTGAGATTTAGTACCGTAACAAAAGAATTTTCCCATTTTTATTATTTTATCATCAGAATGTTTAATGGTATTCGCATAAAGTTCAGTTGAATTCAATAAATGGGAAAAAGTATGATAAATATCTGACAAACAAACATACTCTTCACAACAAAGTCATGTTTTCAAAACTTTTTAATAAGGACATCTCTCTTAACTGAACTTAATTAGATGAATCAGAGAAAAAGTTACGTTCGGAATATCAGTTCTTCATTTTAGGATTAATAAATATCTAGGAAATCGAAGGACACTCCAATAATTTACGAACATATTTGACGCAACTATTACGAAAGTAAAGACGTAACCTTCTCCTACTAGGTTGAGCCACTCCTACAAACAATTTTCCTCTTCATTCGGAAAGTGGTTAAAAAGAGGTTGGTTCTACTGTCGCCTCCCCTCGTGGAGAGCCGTGGATGACTCGGGGTCGCCAGGTGGTGGTCGAGGTGCCACCGTAATTTTACACAACTCCCCTTATTTCGGTTGAACGAGGGAACGGGAGGTGGGTGAGAGAAGAGCCGTCGAAAATTGCTGGGTCCCGTCGTTCGGAAAGGGCTTTAACCTGGGACGATTCTGACCATTACAAAATACTAACATTATTGTATTACGACGGAATGGTTTGATTAGTAGAGTGTGAGGGTATATAGAGGCCACAATAGTTAATATGGGTTTCAATAAGACATTAGCATAGTGATGCAAGAATTAACAGTCAGTGTTTCCAATTGACCTATCATTAAGAACTTTTCCATTTCCACTCTTAATTATTTATATAATTTTCCCTTTATTAGATTATAATTTTCAGAAAATTTTTCCCTTGGATTTTGCAACCATTAATTGCGGAAGTAACGATAGGTCCAATATTCACGGGGAAGTCCATTCTCCAAGAAATGATTACGCCGTATAAACTAGTCCTGTCACTAATTAATAAATAATTATGGTTATACTAGAATATTTAATAATACTTCATTAATGCTAATAAATGTTAAAGTGAAAAGAAATTCTCGTTAAATTTAATTATATAATGATACATTGTACTCATCAGTGTCGTGATAAAATTCCGTTATATTTTTCAATTCACATTCAAATTACACTATTTTAATTTACCCTCCAAAGTTAGACTTTTCACACCAATAACTATCGCTAATTTTTAAAGAAGGTCTACTCCGTCAATGCGAGTTGTAAGATATTGTTGGACATTTACTTGTATTTCATGCACGTAATATAAACAGCTACGACTGTCAGAAAACTAGTAGATAATATTGCTATGTACCTACCATTATCTTGAAGGTAACGAAGGCACCATCAATGACGAATTTGGAATTACTTCAACTTCTTGAACTCGATGTCAGACATGAAACCACCGTGATAGAACTGGTCTCAAGTTGTTCTGTTAATAACTTGTGAATTATTTAATCACATTTTAATGGTACGATTCATTTAGTCGCAGGTAAACGTAGCACCCAACTTATGAAGTGAAGCCTGTAAACTGATTTAATAGAAAATGATGACTAATTTAATGTTCAAACTTCAAATAAAACCACTTTCAAAGAAATTTATGAACAGCATTCTACAGAACAATAACAGATTCAAGAACGAACTAAAAACTGTACCACGAGCAACAGAGGCATTTTAATTCTATATAATTAAAGTAAAAAGCATTAAACAAAATAAATTACAACTTTTACCTATTCTATTTTGAATTCTCAGGAATACTTTGTTTTATTTTATTAAGCTATTTTGAGATCGTTTTGTGTTTACCCATTTTACTGTTAGCGACATTTTCCTTTACATGGAATTATCTTTGTTATTTCACCACTATTTATATAAATACAAGAACTAAATTATCACTCAGTTATAACATGCGATCGTTTTCTTAATATCACTCAAGGTTTTTTTTTTTTGAAGAATGACCACTCTGTGCACATTAGTGTGTACTGTCGAGAAAGTAAAAATTATTAAATTGTATTTATATTTTTGAACATGGCTGAAAACATCTCGATTAATAAATAATTACTGCGTGAATTCATCACCTTGCATTGAAGACGCAAACAAAAGGAACAACCCATATAAAATTTACCCTTGTATCAAATGTATAATGAATATGTTCCGTTAAAACTTATTAGGTGTTCGCCCCGTTCGTATTAATAACTAGTAACGTTGAACAAATTGTTCTCAAATATGATAACCTTCTCGAAAATCCCAGAATCACATTTCAACTTCAGAAATCTGCATGACAGGTTTTATGTTCTCTAATATTCAATGATTTTAACATGGAATCTATGTAACTTCTTAACTACTGCTTTGCTAGAATATGTTTTTACACACTTTTAATCTTCAAATCTGTGAATCTCATACTGTAAATAAGATATAATCAGATAAAATGTTCTAAAAATTCCAAGAAAATAAATTGAATTAATTATGGTTAATTTAACACATTACGTAGAAAAAGACAGCTGAACATCGTTACTTCATTGTAAAGTACCGCTGACACATGGATAAGAGCATCTAATCTCAATGCAATAAAAACCTAAGTAATGTTAACGACATTGATAATTGATTTAACGACATTTATTTTTAACGACATTGATAATTGGTTTCCGTCTTTTGAAATCTATTGTCATTATTACAACCTTACTCGTCCTAAGAATATGCGACCTTGGCCAATTTAACTTAATAGTAGAAGTATCGAAAGGAATAATTCATTTCCAAATTCGTAATATTCCTCTCCTTGTTTTAATATTACGACAAATCATTTTCAGTTGTAATTGCAACCATTAAAGCATGTATTTTAAAACATAACCAAAATTACTCATATCTTCCTCTTATTTTGAAAGTATTTCCAGAAAACAAACAAAAGAAATAACTGAAGATGTTGGCCAAAGTATCTCAACCTTTCTACAAAAATATCTCAAAATCAGCACATAATCTTTCTAATGGAGATACAATTATACGATATATGGATTTAACGAATAATACAGTTTTGAAAGATAAAATATTAGCATACTCTTTAGTAAGAAGTTGAATGTTATCAATGTACATATTTCCTTGAGAACACTATCTACACTGGATTTGAAATTACTGAGAAACGAAATGTGTTCATTTCTTACTGGAGCAAAGGATTCAACGGACATATTGAAGGAAAACGACACAATTATGAATTAATTTATAGAACATATATTATTTTTATATATTTACATACCATACTTTGCTACAAAATCATTGACAGGAAGAACTTTGACTGTCCGGCGAGGTTGCAGTTCCTCGTCCATGTGAGTGCCACACTGCTCCTGACAGACATCTTTGAATCGACAGACAGACACGTTTACTTAAATCATCTCTCCCCATCGATTCCACCACGAGATCACATCACAAACAACACTTGTGCACAACACTCCTCGAACCATCGACGGAAACTGTCTTCCCATCGCGAACAAATTTTGGCACACGACATCAGCGGAGTAGTGGACGAAATGAAGGGGGAGCGGGCTTTCAACCATGTGGCAGATTGGACGAACTAATCCATACCCCTCTCGAGTTTTTCGAGTAAGATGATCCAAAATGTATGTGAATAAATGCAATATCAAAATTTATCTTCAAATATCGAGTAACTTTTCTATACAATCAAAGTGGAAATTGATGAAATTAGTTGGAAATATATAAAATTTTATGTTCAAATATATACGTGTTTTCAGTTTTTCTCGGTTAAATTTTTGCATAAATCTCGGAGTCAGTTACGATAAATCACTCCACGAACCTCGACGATCCGCTACACCGCCTCCTCACATCACGAAACCACTTCGTACACAGCCATGTTTAGTTCCGCATCCCACCACCGACGGAGGCTCTCTCCAAGGAGCACGCGACAACCCACCGCAATTGACATGTCACAAGACACGAACTCGGCCCGTCAGATAAGAGCACGCATTCAACACGGCGCGGCGGCACAGGACGCCTGCTCGCCCGTTCGCCACTTACCGCCGCCGCCGCCGTCAAAACAAAAGTAAAGCAGTACGTAAAGAAGTTGGCGCATGCGCATAGAGAGGGTAAGCGGGAAAAAATCCGTTTAAAGCGACGCACGGAGCAGCGCGCGGGAAAGCAACGCCGAATCGAAATGAGTTCGATCCTCGGTGGAAGAGTACGAGGTGTTACGAATCACGTACGAATCCAATGTGTACTAAAGAAGGTATCCTCAAACCCATAAGAGGAATGTGAGGGAAAAGCAGAAATCTCAACGGAATACATAGCTAATTTTACTTATCGGCAATCTGGAACTATCTTGAATCGCGTGTGATTTAAATTAAAATTTTCTACATTAAATTAAAATATTTCTTGGAATCAAAAGGTCGGTCGGGTTTATGTCCATGTTCACGTCTTTTGCAACAGAGACGTCGAGACAGATTGGAAAAGGTTTCAGGACCACTCTGTATCGTATACGTCACCCCTAGTTCTAGAGGGTGCAATCTCACGCAATGTTTTCTTGTTTAAACTAATATGAATGCGTGTAAATGCTATCTGAACAATGAGAAAAATGTTCAGTATATGTTTATCTAATTTAGGTAAACTTAATTAAATATCACATGCTTCTAAGCCGCAATAAGAGACTCGCACGGAAAAATATTAATTTGTTAAATTGAAACTCCGAAAATAGATTTAACTTGTGTGCGATTAAGATATAATTACATTGCAGTCCGTGGTTTGTAAAGTAACACTTCACAAAGTTTGAAATCAAACGTTTAATTCGCATGTTAAATAATAGAAGTACACAAATTTAATTTATATTTTTCTCGATGCTTATTTACTGATGATGAATAAATTATTTATTATATGTCTCCATAGCAATAATATCACACAATTATGTAGAAAATCTTTAAGAAGGGTATTTCTCTAATTATAAAGTTGGCAACGTTCGCAGTAGTTACAGCCACGGATCTAGTGATAAAGAGGCGATAGATTGTAATGCAAAAAAAATATTCCACCAATTTGTCGGAAACGATTGAAAAGTCAAAACTGAATAAACCAGATTTTTGTGAGGAGTCGCAGCATTACCTCTTCCTCCTCCTACTGTACATCTACTAATGTGTATCCTTGGGAGAGTAGTACGAAACATAGGCCGAATGTTTTGACTTCTAATCAGGATGCGTAATACCACTTTCGTTTATTAATGATCATTCATTTTCTCAGATATTGCTTTATCCTACATTTATTATGCACTAGTTCAACAATACTTGTTTCTCGTTAATCATTTCATAGCGTAATTTGGCAAAAACATTAACGTAATGACGTTGAGAAGAAGACGTTATTCCGAAGATGCAAATAACTTTTTAAAATGTTAGCTCACAAATAGCTTAAGATTATTATCTCATTGATAATAATCCCTCTCGGCACAATAACGAATATTATTTCTTTTCATAGCGTGAAATTTTGGAGATAATCATTGAAATGTCAGAGCAGGTTAGAGGTCTATTAAAAGTTTTAATTTCGTGTAAGAGAACTCAACATTGTTCGGTGTAGGAACAGAATCGTCCCACAATCATTCTCAAGGTCTTAACCATAATTAGAAAACATGTTTAATATATCAATTTTTAGTTATTTCTTTGCATTTCGGGGGTAAAAAATATTCTTTTACGCGCCGAAACGTCAATCCTACGCTTCTATCTCACGCGCAGTCGAAAATCAGCGGGGAACTCACACTCATTGCGTAACGAATTCGCGACGTGCGCTCCTTGAATCCGAATAGCTCCTACACTCTGCATGCAAATTCATGCGAAAGGTCGTTAAAAATATAATACAATTACGAAAACACAAATAAGTCGGTCGTTTTGTATGCGACTGCATAATCAGCTTAGCAGGATGAACGTTGGACAGTCCCGAACAGCAGCAGGTAGCAGCTTGAGTTCTGTGTTCACAAATTGAAAATTCTACTGCGAGAATGTACGAGTAATTTGCTTTTGAAATAAATAATGATTTTTAATTAACTCTTTAGTGCTTATGCCCCAAAACCTATGTCATTAAAAATATTAAGGAATTTTAATAAACAAATATTTATCCGTAAAATACATACGTATTGTTTGACCTGACGAAAATAGGAGGAAATCGGATTCAATAAATTATTGTAATTTCGGGAATGATATGAGTGGATACAGATTAGTGTAAATGACAACGCATTTTTGGAGATCACAAAGACGGAATTCTTTTAAGTGACGAAATGAAGAGTGTTGTGAAGGATCGAGAGGGAGGGGCGAGGGCGGCTGGTTGAGGACGGGCCTGAGGCCACGCGATGCAGCGTGGGAGCTACTCAACGTCCCTTCATACATTATTTAACATTATGTGTATCGACGCGAATGCATGATTACCGGAGAGGACAAAACAAAATAATTTCGACCTCGAGGATGGCGGCTGGCGAGGAAGCATCGGTGGACGGGGAACAGGTTGAGGACAGGGATGGGAGGAGGGGACACGGTGCTATCATCGGCGCTTCTCCACTTTCTCATTCATTCGTGCGTTCGTAAGAAGTCCTCCAGTACGAATTTCAGAGGATGACAAGAGCAAACATTTGATTGATGCCGCCGCCATCTTTGTTTCGCAACAACGGAACCAAAAAGAAAGCCAAGGATAATCGAAAAAGATAACGAAATTCCTCTCCGGGGCGCATTCCTCCGCTTGGAGACAAGCTATGATAAATATAGTTTAATAAGGATAACGAGTTATTCAAGTAACAATTTGTATCTCGCGTCGAACATTCCTAAATCAGTCAGAAAATGTAGCTACAATTAAAAAGCGAGCGTTACGAATCGTAAAGAAATTTCTCAACATCCCCGTTTCGTTATAGTATACAAATTACGAATTCTTCGTCATCTCAATTTTAAATTCGGTATACCTCAGAAATGGTATGATAACTCGCGTCGTTTCCGAGCTGTGTGATGTCAACCTTGAGGAAATATTCGACGGAGCGATCGAGACTCGTCGCCCCCTGAACCCACCCCTGCCGCGAGGGGAACGGAGGTAACCACTTGCTGATGGTCATAAAGCAATTACCATCCCGCACGTCACGATATTTCTCTCACTGTTCAGACAACGCCCAATCGCAGCTCTAGTTTGCTTCTCTCTACATCGCGTCGTGACATAAATCTGACAAATACTTCGGCGCTGCGGGGATAAACCTGCCGCGGCGGCTTTGGGGGCGACGGCGTCTGCGCAGGTGGTATGTTGGGGGGAATGGAGGAGTTGGAGGATGATACAGAACGACGGAGTGGTGTTGGTTTATATATTTAATGACAAAAATTTGGGAAAATTCTGTTCAGCGGTTTAGAAACAATTTGAAAAGGACTTCGTTTGAAAGATGCTTCAAGTTTAAACCATACGGATTACAAAAAGAAATAGTTCAATATATCGCAAAACATCGGTGACGGAGATAATATGCGTACAACCTCCGTATCGCATTTCAATAGTTTTGATAACAAATAATGAAGAGAAATAAGGAGACAAATAATAAACAATTTTGATATTATTTGACGAATATTTCAATTCCTACGACACTTGATTATCCAATATTACATGTAATATGCCAAATGATAAAAAATTGGAAAAATCATACGTGTTTACAAGTGCATTTCGAAAGAAGTAGTGAAAACTAATAAATATTTTTAGGAAACATATAAAAATATTTACAATTCTGAAACACTGATTACGCAAGTGATAAAAATGAAAGCGACTTACACGTTAAGAGGTATGTCGTATTACATGAGCATTGGAAACCCCAACGTACGAAGACTCGGCGATGCATTCCGAAGCAGGTGTAGCGCAGAGAGCCTCTAATCGCACTCGACTCCACGCGTGACCGCCCCCTCCCCACCCGCACGCCATCTGCGCAGCGGCGGCGGCGGCAGAGGAGCACGAGGAGCAGGAGGCAGCAGTTTCGCGCAAAATTATGCGTGGATTCCACGCCGCCGGGAAACGAATCGCGGACCGTGAGCATTAGGAATTCATTACACAAATTGAGTTTCCTTATATAACAGGCCGTTCGTTACCATGAGCTCGCCATGTCGGACGAATGTGGTTCGAGAGGAGCTGGCGCTGGTGAGATCGTCGCGTGTCTCCCGGCAATCGTTCGTACCGGAGTAGCAACTTCGGAGCCACAGGAACAGAATAATGGATGGGAGTCTACTCACGCTGTTAAAATGTATCAGTGATGTTTGGTGCTGGTCGGGATTGTGGGGAGGAGCGGGAGGGTAAGAAACGGCGGAAGGCCTCCGACCCCCTACTCCCCACCCTCTTTTCATCACCCCTTCCTCTGGCGTACAAACCGGACACGTTCGGCGCTTTTTCAAAAACGCCGAAAGCGTTCGACTGATCCATAACTTCTTTTGTCCGTGCGCATTAGAGAACCTCTTTCGTAGCGCGTGGCCGCCATATTCGCGAGGAGCAGCTGCCGCTTGGGTTATGTTCGGAGGTGTGTTTACCGCAGCGACCGCCAGGAGCGGTGCATATCGTTCGCGCGTTTGACTCCCGGGGTGGAATCGATAATGAACGAGATTGTGCTGAAGTTCATGTCACATTATTCAGATATGAACGCCGATGTTCTTAATCTGAAAATAATTTAAAATTAAAAATTTAGTATGACTCAGAATATTTTTATAGATTAATAAAATGGTTGGAGAATCTTCAGCACAATATCGTCAATGAGAATACCAGGAAACGACACCAAGTGCACTTGTGCACAATTGAAGTAAAGATCGAAATAAGTAACTTAAATTCGTCGAATGTGATTTACAAATGTCGATCTCAAAATCATCGTGTCTGCCTCACAGTATTTATTACCTTTCTCTGTCTCCTTCAAGATGTCTGCCAGGCGCGGTGAACTCAATCGATGAACAAACACACACATACACACTCACAGGTATTTAGTGAAAAGAAATAAGAAGTATATAATAATGACTTATTAAACATATGTATACTATATGTATAAAGGATTCTATCCACACATTAGACGCACTATGGTTGTGCGGGGAAGGAAGAAGGGATGGGGGTGGGGGAGAAGGAGTGGAATCTGATCCCAATGCGTCGACATTTTGAGTCTTGAGCTCCGCAGTCCACAAGCCACTCGCTGCTACCACCGGCCAAGCCGAAGTACCCTGTACTGTCCAAGCCATCTTCTTCTTCTACTGCTGCTGTTCTCCTTCAGAGGAACCCATTTCGCCGCATAGCAGTCCGGATTAACACCTCTCTTCTCGACAGGCCGGCGAGCCGCCAGATAAGGCCTCTTTGCTTGCTCACTCGCCTCCTCCACCACCGCCACCGCCACCGCAACCACCTCCAGCCACGCGCCGCGGACCGGCGGGGGTGACGGTTGGGGGCGGAGGAGGAGGAATCGACTCGTTGCGATGCTCACTTGTCACTGCGCACGCGCACTCCTCTCGCACTAAGACGTCACAGCTCACACGCGGGAAAAGAAGAATAAGTTATAAATAGCGGCGCGGGATCACGGTAAACCCACGCTAGTCCAAGAGACAGAAGACACTGCACTGGAGGGGCTGGTAAGACGACTGGAGGAATCACTCTTGAGGACATTTTCGAATTCGGATTGCTGTCTTGGAAGACGCTGCGATTCGCGAGCTTTGGTATCATAGTTTTCGTTAGGACGGAGGCTCGTCATCACTGAATTCTTGGTTCCTTGAAGTCACGCGTAATTCACTCTTACGTGAGTGAATTGACTCCTCTTTTCCGTTCAGAATTAGGATGAACACAAATGTTCCTTGCTTATATAAAATAAAAGAAAAATACATTTTCTTCCTCTATCTCTTTCAAACAAAGCATGTTTTATTTTCTATAAGTTCCTTTCAAAAAGGATACTAGAAAATAGATCTGGAACATAGAAACCACAGTGACTTCTTCAATAAAGAAGTGGTTTTTACTCCGACTATTCCTTTTAATGAGTTGAATACCTTCTCAAACAGCGTGACTGGTATTGCGTAGTCGGATGCCGCTAGAAGAATTTCTTTTTATGAGAAATGACTCCAAATAAAGAAAGTAATTATCTCACAACGCAATACCAATTCCTCAGTAGTCTTCAGAACTTCTGCAGCAACGCTTAGACGAATTAGATTCCGTACCACTTTTGTGTGTTAGATTAGCTACAAAACTTTAAGCCAGTATAAAAAGGTCCTTCCAAGACTGCATTTGAGTATTTAATACTCTTCAATTCATTATACTGATCCCTAATTTTTGACGGAAAAATTACTTATGAGTCCATTCTCCAAGTTATTTTCGGTTAACCACGCGACAACGTCGTCCTCTTTGGAAAACGAGACCAAGTCTTCTCTCCGCCAATTATTTACATGAAATCTTTCTTTCAGCGACTCCAAAGCAGTTCTTCTATATCTCTTCTTTCATCCTCTGGAGACACGTATCAAGTATATAAACAGAGTCTAAAACCGAAGTTCTTGTCACACACCTCAAGCATTCGTTCAACGACACAGCGATTCATGTACAAACACGATTTCCAAAGCGACCGTTCTTCGTTCATTCCAGACTAGGGTGCACATCACCGTCCCCCACTCAGAGCTCGTGCTTGGGGGACCGCGGGGGGCTGCTACGTGGAGGTGGCTTCGGGGATGGGCGCGGGGGCCGTCGGGGGATGGTACTGCCGCTCGCACTGCGCAATGCGTTCATGCACACGGGCCAATCTCTCATTGAGGATCTTGACGCTCTTGTCGGGCAGCGAGGGCAACGCGTCTCGCAACTCGGGATCCGCTTCGGCAAAGAGTCGCTGGAGGCGCTCGCCGACGTCGCCCGCGCGATGCAACCTCCGGATGGCGTCCGCCGTCGACTTTCGGAACACACACAGCGCTTCCAACATGGCGCCGTGGTAATGCTCGTACTTGTCGAGTAACCGGTAACCGTGCAACAGCCCGCTCTCGTTGTCGAAGAACACCAAGAGCCCTGAGGACGGCTCGCGAGCCAGATTGTGCGCGGGAGCGTCCATCATGGCGGGGTTCCACTGCAGGTTGTACAGGTTGTTGACGACGCGGTCCAAGTTGGCGGTGAGGTAGTCGAAGACGATGAGGTCGGACCACTGCGCCAGCTCCACCAGCTCGTGTGCCGGTCGCTGCGCCACGTCCGGAGGATGTAGGCGCCGGGAGGAAGTGCGCAACGGCGACGGGATGTGCGCGGGCTCCAGCGACGGCACGAACCTACGCACAGACGCACTGACATAAGTTGATGGTAGTATATAGATGTCATATAACAGAGTAACGTAACAAAGCTGCACAATTTATCATAAATCAGACTCACTATAATGTACTTTGCGACAAACAAAATATATAGAAAGCATACAAGGAATCAGAAAATAAATAGCAAAAGCCAAGACTGAAGAGAAAAAAGAACACTTTAGAAGGAGAAGAAAAAAAAGACCAAAAACTAAAAAGCTAGTAATTTTTAAAACAATTATCTTGAAATGAATTCAATTATGAAGAGGTGGTGAATGATACGAGTTCAGTGTCAAGAATAAGATTTGTTTATATCAATTATAAATAATGATTATCTGGTGATATTAATAACATCTTACATTGCGAAGAAACTATAAATGCTTATCTCAAAAATTATTATTGTGAGTACTGAATTACGCAAAATGTAACTTTGACGATTTTTTCTAATTTGCTTTTAATAAGATGGCTAATAATGAGAATAATCCTGTCAATTAGATCATGAATACCATAACTAAACACATAAGAAAGAATGTAAATGTGAAAGTAATACTAAAGTGGTTCTCTCTCACACCAAATTCTAAAGTTTCATCGAATTCATTGTGTTAAAAAATTATAATAAAATAATTTTGAAGCACTAATATCTGGAGTCCAAAGGAAAATAAAAACAAAATACTTTACAAGGATTATATAGTTAGTTCAAGATACTATGTAGTCAAGACTTTATTTCTCAAGATGATTACGAAGATATTATTCTTTCTCGGTTTGTCCTTACGTTTTGAGAATCGTGGCACAAAATATATTAGCACACAAATACTTCAAAAGCTTACAAACACTACATAACATGTGTTTTGAACGCTAACATAGTTGGCAATATCGTCATTCTAAACACAATTTAACTCTTGGGTTCACAAAAATTAAAATACACTGTACTGTGACTGTGCTGCAAACGTTTTTAATCCTTATGCTTGGGAAGCAAAAAAAATTTAAAAAAAAGAAACTTTTCGTAAAACCAGCCTTGTCATTCTGATTTGATCGGCAAATATTAATATTCTTGTCGCTATGGGGGGGGGGGCATTTGTTTGAAAATAAAAACTTCACATATCATTAAAAATTGTTTTCGGTTCATAAAAATAAGGTTGTAATAAGAAAAAAACAAAAAGAACCAAATTGATTTTCGTATCATCTGTCGTTGTGCGCCGTGCAATTCCTCAAAGGATTTTATTGAACTCATTGTATGCTTCTCTTTTACGAATGTGCTGGAGTATTGATTGAAAAACGCATTCTTCATTTAAAGTAAATATTTAATGGGCGATTTCTAATAAGATATTTATGCTAGAAACGAAATTGATTTTTGGGCTCCATTGAGAAGTGTTTAAAAACAAATATTGGAGATAAAATAGTTCTTGTCTGGACGTCACGAACACTAGTAGCGTGAATTGATTCCCTACATTCAAAAAAAATCATATCATTAGCAGGAAATGAAAATAAACTTTTCCGCAAATTATCTTCGAAAAATTATCTCCGCTTCCCGTATTAATAAATAATTTAGCTAGGTTTCACAAAAATCTACTCTTTCCCCAGATGTAAGCTTCAATAAAATTGTAAAATAACTAAATCTTTGGATATTTGCGATTGCCTCCTTGAAATCCACAAGCGACTACATTTACTGCCACACTTCAAATCACATGTCGCTTTTTAAAAGTTACAAAGTAAGACACAAATGAAACTAATCAAATTTCAACTATTAAAGTTTACAAGAAGGGAGTTTAAAATTTTTTAAATGAATGCATAAGAACAATAAAGTAGTCGTCGAGAAGTGAGACATATTTTAAGCATCATGGGACCGAGTTAGCTCACGAAAAGGTTCTACAAAAAGGATATCTTCATATTGCTTACACATCTATTCACTCCGTCATGACAGCATCAAGATCAGTTTCAAGTTCAAGAAGAAAAGACAGGTTTCATTGTTTACAAGACACATCAATACTGTCCTTCCAGATCACTTTACAACATTGAACGAACGACATTCCGTTTATGATGCTACGACACAAATTCTGTTATAAATTATAAATTTATTGTCAAAANAAACTAATTTACTCTCCGGAAGCAAGCAAGGGACCATCCCATCAATTCCGATCAAGGGCCCTAAGGCAGAGGCGGATTCAAAAATTTCAGCAAAAGTTCCTAGATAAGATAAAAAGTTAGCTGCGAGTTATAATACTAATAGAATGTTAATATGTTTGTAATTTTAAGCAAAAAATTACATGTACATGTTATTATCGAACTAACTATGTTTCTCTATATCAAGAAATTAAAAAGGAACGCCCTTTGGGATGAGCTACGCAGAATGGTTATAACCATTTCTGTGCAGATAAACCCTACAAACTAACAGTTGAGTTTGGTTTACAATTAATTTAGGATGAATAGGGGACACCGCATCAAAAATGTTTTTTTTTTAACTGGCGTTTCGAACAACTTACTGTTTCACCAAAGAAACACTTCTTTAGACTATCTTTAGTTAGAGATGTTGAACATGTATTTTTTTTTTTCAATATTACAAAACGAAAAAAAACTTCAAGAGGATTACATATGATAAAATGGGATATGCCAAAATGGCAGATTCTTATCTATGTAAGCATGCCTATTCCATATTAAATGTACTATTCAGCTTTGGTTTCCTTTTTGGAAAAAAAATGAAATTATTTTTTCTAGGTGTTACTTTAATGAAAACCTCGTCACTGAACACTACAAAGACACAGAAGTGTTGCATGTACTAAGAAAATATACTTATTGCATTTCAATATGAAATTTAACTGAAATAGCTCCTAAAAATTAATGGTTCTCCACATACCTACAAAAATATATTGTTAACTCAAAACACGACGTTTACCGAATGAATTTAAAATCGACATAAACAAACAATAAAATGTAATTTTCAGTTATTTTCAAAAATTAACTTAAATGTTCATACGAAATACATGGTTATCTCAATTTAATAATAATAACAATAATAATGTTGAACAGGTGAAGTTAGACGTACAGTTTAAATAATAAATTTAAATTTTTGTTCAATAATTTTCGTCAATCTCTACTCCCAGACATTTTTTTAATATCAATTTTTACGGAAAAATGATCCGTAAAAATAAACTTTTATGCAAATATTGCAGCTCAATTTTTTTCCGCAATAGTTATATTTCCTTGCAGTACATGTCTGAATGTGTAAGTTTAACCTGAATCTTATCGACAAATGGAAAATACGTATTGCTATAGATGATAGGAGCAGTCACAAAAAGGACGCACACCATCTAAAAGAAAAGAATAATCCGTCATCGCGTAAATATGTAGCGGAAATTGAATTGAATTTTTATAAGGGTTTCTCCGTCTCCTTCCTCGTCTTTTTAAAGTCCTCTCGTGAATTCTGGTCCTTAATTGATACTTCGTTGAAACTGTTTTGCGCCACCATTAGTATTCTCTGAAGCCACTTTTGCCAGCGAAGTACTGATGGGAAATAATTCCGCGACACGCTTCATAATAATTGATCTATTTCACGACACGTCAGCGGTGAGAGGACGTGAAAACGGGTCTAAATACACGGAATTGCCCGACCACGCGTTACAATAAACATCCACACTTTTTTATACAGGAATATGCATGAAACTTTTTAATTTTGATGGAACATTCCGTGACCTACACCACCACTGTTCGATGGGTCTCCGCCACCACTTCATGAATATGTATTTTCCGGATCAACTCTGAATTGATGTGGGGAAACAGGGTATTTTAAAAGTTGTATGGTGCTAACTCTCATTTCGGAAACAAAACCTGTACTTCCTCATTCCAATACACACACACATTCCTAGAACAGGCTCGAAAAAATATCCACTGCATCATTTAATGAATAGCTTAATAAACAAGTTTATGAAGTAATTGACGTTCGTATGAATATTACAATTCGAGCTAAAATTACAGGAAAGAGGTAGACAATTCAACATTGGTAGACGCAAGACATTCAAAAAACTTCTTCGCTAAATACTATTTAGTTAATAGAGTTTTAGCGAACACAATGATTACAGTTTACAAAATGTTACGATGTTATTAACCCAAACATTATAAATACTTGAACTGTGGGAGCATTTTTGTAACGTGAATATGAAAGGCAATGTAGAGAACGACCTCGTGAATTCAAACTGATTGTAAAATTGTTCCAACAATCAAATAAAGATATAATTTTTCTTAAGCGTGGCATATAAAAACAAATCTTTTAAATTTATTATTATTATTTATTTTAAAATATAATCCTGTGATAAATAAAGTATTATTGTAATATTTCTTCGTACTAAGCACTAAAACCACGCACTTACATTTAAAAAAAGGCACTTAACTTGATCTAATAGTTCCACAAGAAATCAATTCGAAACTTTAAGAGATTCAGTAATCTTAACAAAAAAAGAAAAGGAAAATAAAAGAGGTAGTAACGAGGAAGAGAAGAATCAGTAAACAAGTCGTTTCTGAAATGGTTGGCGTTCGTTAAGTTAAACATTACTATTTCGAAACTTGCAGACCGTCCTCAGTTTGATTAATAGGCCAATGGTACAGAACGTAAATACACGCTTCTACTACGCCTTTTACGATCAACATTTCAATGGTTTAACACTAGAAATAATCGGAGTGACGTTTCGTAGCGCTAAAAAAGCGAGAAAAAAGCTAAAATATGCGATGCGCTTTAGTAAGCTTTAAAGAGAAGACGTAAAACGTGCGCATGAAACGCCGTCGCTAATTACAATCACGATCAACGAACTCATCGACCGATTTCTTTAATGAAGGAATTGGGTTCGTCTTCACATCTTTTCGTAGAGGATAGTGCCGTTTTTATCAAGAAAAATAAATGAAAGAAACGAAAAGAAGAGAACGCTAAGGTATTGTTATTAAACTTTTATCTTCTAAAAGGATTTGGAAAACTTATTGGTACATTCTGTCATTGTCTATTATGTATTTTCGGCAAACTAACATTATTCACTGACTCACCTTGTATGACATGAAAACAATTTGACCAAGAAATGAAAGAAATTTTAAAACTTGTCACCTAAACAGTACATTTACAGTGCATTGACAAATATGTTGTGCTTGTAAGCAAAATTAAATGCGTAGCAAATTTTGTAGAGAGATAAAAGCGTTGATGTATCGAATATTTGCTACAATTCTGGACATGCAATCGTGCATTGCATGGATCCAACCAAAGAAAAGTAATTTTGGCCGGAAATGCATGAAATATATGCTCATGTTTATTGGATTTATGTTGGTACACAGGTAAACCAACGTAAGCATGGGAAATTTATAATATATTGCAGCCATGCTATTCACAATGTTCCTAAAAGTTTGTTTGTAGCACTTTAGCAGAAATGTTAACTTCATTTGCGGCCAACATTCTCTGCAACTGGCGCGGCTGAGGGTCTGCATTTCTTTAGCTCAAGGTGATTTGTGTTTTAAAATTGAAAGAAACCTCAGTAAAAAGGGGGAATGTCAAAAATTACGTTTTTTGAGATAATTACTTTTTGGGGGGAGGGTGGGGGAGGTTGACTATTCGGGTTTGTTATGAAACGGGGGGATAGTCATTAACTAATTGGTGCGTAAAATATTGTACACTGCGACTTAAACCTTAGATTTCATCCAGAAAACGTTGATACGGAAGAATTTGGTATGACGTTCCCTCACCAATTGTTTTTCGATCGTTGTAATGTACACGATATTTAGTTCAGTGCTCTCATCGTAGGAATAAGTACGCTTTTTACTCCCCGAGCAGACGTGTTCAGTTTTGTTTGGGAACTTAATATGAATCAGACCCTACATCACTTCCTTTCGGTACATTTCAGAACATTTGACCTGTCCAAACACTTTGCAGCAAGGATTTGGAAGTTTAGTGTAGGAAACGCGAAGGAAAATCCACAGAAAATTATGACGAAGCATAGGATCAAAGTCGTGTTTTCAGTCTGAAACCTGGTCAAGTGCGAAGGTGCAACAACTAGGATACAGCATCAGGAACGACTCTCTTGCGACGCAGAAATAAACCCGAAGGAAAGAAATGTCGTATAAAAATGTACCGTATTTTGCGGAGTCAATGAGCCTATTATGCTTTTCACAGAAGTGAACTAAGATAAATACGGACGGACACTACACAGGCGACGGTTTTGTCCTTCAAAATATAGTTACTACTTCTAATATTTTCAATTACATATTCTTTGCAACAATTCGACCCACACTGTGGGCCTTCATCTGGCAATACTGTACTGTACTACTGTAGTTGCCTGATGAACGCCCACAGTAGGGGTTGAAACGTTGCGCAGAATGTGTAATTGAAAATAAATAGTGTCTGTAAAGATAAGGTCATTTGATTTAATAATTTAATACAAGCTCTTCAGACAAAATTAAATTTCTCGTATACAAATTGAATACAATTCATGTTTAAATAGCAAAATTGTTAGAACATTTTATTTCTCAAATATTACCATTCACTAAAAGAAAAGGAAATGATGTACAATAGTTGCTTACATCCTATAACATCATACCTCATACAATACACCCCACAAAAACTCCACTCCACGTTTGTCAACAGAGTTAAAACCTCCGTCACGCGAAAACAACACGTCCGCTAGAAAAAAGGCAGACACCGAATAAACAGCGAATGAGAGAAACCGTCGTCATCCCAGGAGCCGTAACACCTGCAAAGCCTCCGCTTCATCCACCAGCGATTTCCGTGCAGACACGCAACGCCGCCGCAGAATTAAAAGCTAAGGGGAAGTTGCCGTGGAGGTCGGTCGGGTCGGAACGGGGTCGTGCCGGCAGCTCCCGCACCTGCGATGGTGGTTGTGTGTGTGAGTGGAGGGACGGACGGCAGCAACCGAGTGAGCGAGAGAACGTCGGAGGCGCCGTCGCCGTCGCCGTCGCCGTCGCCGTCGCCGTCGCCGCAGTCACCTAGCCTAACGACCCGGCTCCGCGATTCCTTCGCGTTTCTCCCTTTATGGAGCTCCAGTCGGAGTTTTGTCGGCGGTCGCGAGCTCGTGACTCGGTGTCGACAGGGACGGGAGGAGGCTACAGTGGCGGCTGTTGCTGCGAACACGGACGTAGTTTTTGCGATCGCCGCAGCAGCGGCAAACCTCGTCGAAGGCAGCGCGGCACGAGTCTCGGTCGCGGCCAGACCTCCTCCGTCGCTACGCCGCACGCAACCACTTTGGAAAGCCCTCTTCGGAGGAATTCGGTGCTTCCGATTACGGAGCGACATTAGAAGCGAATAACGCGGGGAAAAGAGCGAATTTGTGACTGGAGTTGACACGTGAACACTTGATGCTTCGAGGTTTGCAATCACACAATCTTAACGTAGTTTTTTCTTTGAGATGCTTCCTAACATCGTCCTTCAAACTAAAAAAAAACACGGATTACAAAATGAATATTACCTAAGCTCTTCAATTTGTGGCATTTTGAGGCTTAACAAGTTCATATTATGCATTGAGTCTGCGTGTATAATCAATAAATTTAAATTCGACCAAAATAAGCTCACAAACATCCTTCACAAAATGTCAATGAAATTAACAAATTAACATCAGCTATCAGTTCCACCAATTCTGATTTTCTTAGTTATATCTGGAAATGTTTAAGTACCATTGTACTAAAAAACAACATTCAGTATACAAGACTCTTAAGAATTATGATTCGAAGTGTTGTTAACAGAGTCTTACGATCTTGTCAAGGACATAAATGCATGTATGATGATATGCAGTTTCTTTACGACATCCATACGAAGAACCAACTGAATGGAATCTCGTGCGACAGACAAGGTGAGAAGAAATCGTCTCTGATACAGAGTGTATTTGAATCATATACGATGTACAGTTCCAGTTTTTAATATTTTTAATATATATTTTATTTGGGTGTGAATGCATTGTTTCGATGAACCTTCGTTGTTCGTATTTTCAGCCACCGTATCACACCATTAAGGATATCCTCGCGTTTACGCCAAGTGAAACACACTTTTTTGTAATGTCAATGTTTCGATATATTTTATATCTGCTTCAGGGCAAGCAATTCTGAAACATGATTACACTGTATTGTTTGTTGGTTGGAAAGATGTGTGTAGATGTGAAGAATTTTTGTAGAATTGTAGTGGGTTTTGAAGAAGGATGTACGCAGGATTGGTGTTGTGATTGGTATATTTTGATGAACAATACTGCGATCTGAAATTTATTAAACCAATTGACTATCGTTGTTATTTTACTTTTTTTTTACAATTTTGTAGCACAGCTTTACAAAACGTTAAAGTATATTTTCTTGTTGTATTATATGTACTTTTAATTATTTAGTTTGCCTAAAATTTATTGTATGAGCTTTCAACAAATATTACATTGTACATTTTCTGGTAAATTATATTTTTGAGATTTGTTTGTTTTATAAAACGTCAAACGAACTAAGATCAAAATACGGAAAACATTATGTCAATATTTCTGTACATCTTAATTAATTCGAATTTCTAAATTTATTTTTGAATTCCATACTTACTGTTTTCTAGCGTCCGTAATACCCATTTCAGTACCCTTTAATTTTAACTCCGTTTCTTTAAACTCCCCGAAACCCATTAACGAACAATCAGGAACGATTTGGTAGGTGCACGATAATAAATGCAATCTTTTGAATCACTGAAGAAGTCGTAGAAAAATCTCCCCAAATCAATTATCAGACCGTTGGACGGAATGAGATACATTAACTTCTAAGGATGTACGGTTCTCCCCAAATATATCCCGCCTTAGATTTTACATCCGAATGATTTATCATGTTCTTCAACGCTCCATTAGTTTAGAGTTTCCACAAATGTTACTATGATAAAAATAATCAACTTTAAAAGGTAGTTTCTACCAGTTTAGTTTTCCCTCTGAACGTAAGATCCAGAAGTGTTTTCTTCACGCCGATATACTAGCTTCAATCGTTTCTTCTCACTTCTCTTCAACTTTTATCAATCTTCGCATCTCTGATATGAAAAAGACGATAGTATGTGAACCTATGAAAAAATGCGTGTTATATCCAAAAAAATATGATATTCCACTCTCAGAAATATTTACTATACACAAATAAATTTTCTACAATAAAATAATAAGATGAATTATCTTGCCATTTATGTCCTGCACTTTACTGGTCGTTTAGATTCCGTTCTGAACAATTCATTTTCTAACACTTCTTGTTAACTGAATTCTTGTCAAAGGACAAACGTCAAAAGTTAGTAGAGAGTTAAATATTCATTTCCTTCCATGAAAAACTATTGTATACGTGAGCTTTCATTAGTAAAAGCTGCAAAACAATTTTCGAACTTCAATATATACAAAAATTTTAATTTAAAATCGACAATAGTAGATTTCAATAATTTCCAGCTTGATATGTTCCAAAAAGCGAGTTCGATAGTCAAAAGATCGTTTGTAAAAATTGTCTTGGACTTATGAGGAAAGAACAGATACCATTATGATACACTTTAAATGTAAGAAAATGCAATCATCGAATATCCTAATTCATCCTTAACACCACATTGCAAAAGTGAAAAGAAAAATATTCTATTTCTTTGCGCACAAATTTGCGCCAAAGCATCAGTAACCAAATCAAAGGCTGCAACTCTGTCTCAGAATACAGTGCGGAGTGTAATATAACCCTGTACAAATGCTTGTCAAACGTAATTAATACATTATAAAACGACAAAACCGTAAGTATCAACTGTATTGGAGACTTTCTCATCTCGAATACTCTCATAGAGAAAAATAGAGAAATTGCGTAATGTGTATTCTTTGAAGATATAAAAATATTCACAATTCTGTAATTGACGTTCGAATCATTTTCAATGACGTTCGAATCATGACATGATATTTTGGCGAAATTTTTCTCGTAAATTATTTGGGTAAAGTATTTGGGTAAAATATCGCATTCAATATGTTTCTCATAATACTGTCGGAAGTGAAACATCTTCAAACTCGTAAAAAAAATTATTGTAATGGAAACAACTACGATTAATTTATCACGTGAACTTAAAACCATAATACGTTTGAACATTCTACTTGCAATCAATTTTCTAAAATATCTTTATTGCTTATAATTTTCTTTCCCTCTTGATTACACAAAATCTAAGAGGAAAATATCACAACCACTTCCAAAATTCTTCTCAATTACCTCTACAAATGATATTCATTAGAATCGAGGTCCATAATTTAGCACTAATGACAGAAGTACATTAAACAGATATTCATTCGGTAATTCTCGTTACATCTGGAAAACATTTCAATTTTTACATAAAATCGGGTTAAATTTTCGGACATTTTTCTTCGGACATAATTTGCGTGCAGAATACACATTTCACTTAAAATGAGGAATGAAAAATTGAAAGATATTCTTTCTTCCACACCCGACATGATACATGATTTTAATAAAAACTTCACGTAAAAATATAGTCGCCTGATATTAGAATCCGATAAGAACAAATATTTCTCTGGACATGGGTAAGCTATTTATGAATTTGTGCAAAATATTATTATTGTGCAAAATAATTTATTTCATAAGAAGAAATTAGCCGTTCTCAAAAATAGTGTCTGATATTTATGCAACTGTTGTAAATGTTCCAACAGTCGTCCAGAGAACTGTCAATTTATCTGTAATAGTTCTACAGATTATTTTGGAGCAAACTTAAATCCTTCCTTTTGAAACGGGCGCTTTATCCTAGAACTCCGTAAATCGTTCTATGCAAATATTCTATCAAATCTGTACCTCACACCACTCCAGAACTCCACTTCTTCTTTCAAATTCAACTTCCAACTATTAATTTTCTTCACGAAATTTCAGGCTTTGTAACGTCTGCATTTTACTTGATACAAAAATTATACATTATCTAGATAGATCACACATGTGTAGTACATCTGAAAAATCCAAACTCTTGTTGATACCATCAAAATTCCAGTTTAACCAAGATCGAATTACGTGGGCAACAAAGTTTTAAAATGCCAACAAACATTAATCGAGAGAATAGAAAAATGTGACCGCATTGTTTACCATTCCCTTTGAAATCGAATGTGGGTCGCAAATTTTACAGTGAAATCAAAATTATAGGAATACGGGTAGAGTAGTGAGTGTCTTGGGCGTATTTAGAAATCTCAAAGTGTCCGTCAAACGCTTACGGAAAAGCCCAACGAACACTTGATGATGGATGGAATTTGATTGAATGAAATTGAGCTATTTTGCTATACGTTTTATTAATCCATTTGCGCATGTTTCGTGGATCATTTCTCCTATATAATGACTGGAGATGATATCCTTCATCTCTATTGTTTCCCGTATTTTTTCCTGTGAAAAATCTAATTATAAACAAGAAAGTAAAGGTAATACAGATAGAATGTGGACGTTTGAAGCATAATAACACAGATGCGCAATGAGGAAAATATCAGATACCGCCCTGATGAAGAAGGAATTGATTTGAAGGAATACTTTGGTGAAACGTAAAACAATTCAGCTAACACGGCTGAGTGTATCAATAATCTTAGACCCATAAAAACCTGAAACAATATCTATATTTTACAAGTATTGTATCACCGTCTATTTCTTATCAATTACATTATTGTAATATATTGTAATTTTTACAATTACATAATTGTAAAAATTAAAGATTTTGATGGAAAGAAAATTATGGGTTACATGAAGAATCGTTCGGTGATGTCAGTTTGTAATAATTGTCCATCATACTCATATGGCGGGTAATATATGAAGATTTAAGAAACTATTAACAAACCCAAATAAACTCTTGACCAATGTACCCAATTTAGAGTAACATTTGAAAGGTATACTCGGGTATACTCGTATATTATTGGCAAGGAAAGCTCAGATAATTATTTTTTTAAGTCGTGCATGCTTAAATAATAAATTTATTGTCAAAAAACAGTACAAACTGCGTATGACCACATGGAGGAAAAAAAACTAATTTACTCTCCGGAAGCAAGCAAGGGACCATCCCATCAATTCCGATCAAGGGCCCTAAGACAGAGGCGGATTCAAAAAAAATTCAGCAAAAATTCCTAGATAAGATAAAAAGTTAGCTGCGAGTTATAATACTAATAGAATGTCAATATGTTTGTAATTTTAAGCAAAAAACTACA
>NNCF01134038.1:165768-246939 GCA_002313205.1 Laupala kohalensis | reverse complement strand
ATTCAATTTCATAATGTCTTTTATATTCTTGGGCAGGGAATTATATAGAACGATTCCCGAATGATAAGGTCCTTTTTGGCAAAGAGTGGTTGACACTCTAGGACGATGAATATTACTACTATTGCGTGTATAGTAGATTTAAGAGATTTCATGATCGTCATGGAATCCTACAAACAATACCATGCTTTGAACATGGATCGAGATTCGAATATATTACTTAAGATGCATTTCAACCTCGAACAACATGATTCACATAGTCTTAGTATACACACTACGCCGCAGATAAAACATTGGGATTCATTCAAAGGTCACAATGCGTAACGATGGAGGAATGTTACTGCTACGACGGTTCTCAAAATCATCTCACACGTGAGAAAGAACAAGAGAAATAACGAGATAGATGTTTCAAGAGAAGTGTGAGAAAAACGAAGAACAAACAAGATATTAGACAGCGAGGCAGTTCATGGAGTAGAGCCGTAGACGTGAAATACGAAGTGTGCTAACACTCTGGGGTTTCGGGGAGTCACGAATATTCGTACTTGAAGTGTCAACATGCAATTAGGACGAGCGTGTTAATAGAAAGGAAACCGAGAAGAAAGCACGTCTTGTATGATAAGCTAATGGAAATTCCCTGCTTACTTCTCAAAGAGTTATCCCTTATTAAGGATGTTGCTTTAAAATCTGTCAAACAAATATTGAGCCCCTTATTTTATTGGTTTTCACGAACAAATTTTTTAAACAACACTAATTTTTGTTTTGAGAGTGCGAAAAATCCACTTGCATTTGGTGTCTGAGAATAGAATAGGTAAGAATTCCCTGATAGCTGATACACGACGGCGGGGTAAATAATCCTCCATTTCTCATGAACGCGGAAGACAATGAAACAAAAGGTTTTTATAGTTCAGCTACATAAAACATTTCTAGAAGTCGTAAATCAATGATTTATTCATTTAATAAATCACTTAACTAGTGAAAATGTTAAAGGGATATGGATAAATATAATCACGGGTACTAATTTATACACGTTCATTATATAATAAAGATAAATACGAGTTGTGTACTGAAAACGCACAAAATATTTCGTAATCGTCCATAAAAAGGCCGTAAGTCGTAATTTATTTATCATTATTACATGTTATTACGTGTACAAACAGAAAAATAGAATCTCTGGCGTTGCGTTTTATTACTATTACTTCTACCATTATAATGAAGCCAATTAAGGGGGCGACCCGCGCTCGCCTGCTACTATTGGGGACGCCGGTTCGAACCCGGTCCGATCCAAGTAGGATTCGAGGTTCTGCACGGAGCGGTGTTCGCGGCAGGTTTTCCCGGGGTTCTCCCGTTTCCTCTGCCTATCATTTCGCCACAACATTCACTCATAATCATTCACTCCCATGTCATTCATAATCACCGCTTCAGGGGAGATGCGGCAGGAAGGGCATCCGGCACCCTAGTATTCCCCAGCCAAAACCAAATGAAGCATCATATATCCATACCCATTCGCCGAACACTTATTACTACTAATATCACTAAAACTACTTGAAATTAATTTTCTAGAAACAACACACATACTTCTAGAAATAAATAATAGTTTTGTTAAGTTTCAAAAAAGCTTTACATTTCATGAAACAATCGAACAAATATTTGGTTGATCCCTTCACTAGAATGAGTAAAATTAATTTATGAGTAAATAAAAGGACATGAATACAAAATTTACCGAAGGAATTTCTTTAAAATTAAATATTTTTGCCGTATAAAATAATATTAAAGACTTGTATACCAGTGTATAATTACGGATAATGAAGTATTTTTAAAAGAATAGAAATAATTATATTTTCGAGAAGGGTTTCTTTCCTGAAATAATTGACGAAAAAATAGAAGTATTTTCAAGTCTGCAATTTAATGTTAAAAGCAACAAGTAAGTAAAACTACATATAGGGCGGAGTGTACTTGAGTTTGTGTTCCTTTTACGTCCGCAGTTTCCGTCTATAAACGCAAGTATTCTTCATACGATCATGTATGGAAAATGAAGCGATGTACCACAGCAAAAAGAACCACTGTACCCAACACACGTACGAATGTATTCGTTTCTTGTTTATCTAGTTTCTTTAGAAAACCACAGATTTCAAAGCTACGTAAAAGGATAAATTAAGAAAAAAGATGTAGTAAAAAGAAACGGTTGTTCTTTGAAGTAACAAGTGAGAAAAAAAACATTATTATTCATAATTATTCATACAAAAACCTTATGTCAAAAATATGAATTTAAATAATACTTTAGTAGGTGTTTTTTTCATTCATTTACTACAGACCTCCAGTGAAGGCTAGAACAATGAAAAATTTTAAAATTACAAAAGTCGCCTGAAATTTTGCGAACAAAAAATACGTACATTGTTACACAACGGTTTATTCAGTAAAATTATATAAAATTAATTTTTGGATTTATTGTCTCCGAAAATGTTTCATTACAAATTATTATTCGAATAAGTCAATTATGTTCTTCAGAGCTGGGTTTTAGAGTTATAGTTGAAACATCATTTTTAAAGTTCGAGCATTTATTAAGTAAACGTTACATATTTTTTCTCACACAATACGGCAATTTACTATGAAAATCCGTAACACATTGATAGTTATTTTAGTCTCTCAAATGTGATTTTCCGCTTTGATTCTCCCATGCTATTTTGGAAACAAACAGAAGCGTAACATTTACTAACGAACATTCTTTTCTTTTTCCAGGAAGTGGTAATGAATCCCCACTCGTCTGACAGTTTTCTTCATTGGTTTGAAATTCACAAGGAAATATCGTTTACGATATTACTTAATTTGTTAGAAGAAGGAGACTTGAGATCATTAATAAGGATAAATATCACGAAAATAATATCAAAGTTAGTACCCTCAAACTCGACTTTTTTCAACTCGAAAAGTCGAGATGAACTCATGATGGAACCATAATCTGATCTTAAGTAATCAAAACATGTAAAACTACTCAAGTTATTCAAGAAGTCGAAGTTTTCTCTCCTAACCATGGGTGTTTAGTTTATCTGCTTACATTATTCTACAATATGTATTCTAACTGGGAAAGAACACAAAAAGGAAGTATGACATGATGGAGAGAAAAGCTAACGCGCTCTTCGAGCGCTTCCGTGTACGGAGCCACCGCCACCCGATCCCAGGTGTGCGTATCCAGCACACGTAGGTATTAACCCGTGTTCCGCGCCTCCTAGATTCTCTTCCAGCTCTGCGTCGTCGTCGGACGAGGCGCTCGCCGTATAAACAACGGACTGACACTCCCTCAGCGCCTCTCGACCACCGTCGTCCCTCGACGCGCCGGGAGACCCTCAGTGTCCGCGTCCCGCATCTCGAGGGAAAAAATAGAAAAGAAAACTATTTTGACCCTTTAATTCTCTTTTTCGTCTTCTCATTTTGGTGACCTATATGACTATACTACGCTTCCAAAATGTGTAGATAAGATCACTCTGATACGAAACAGTTAATTATTTATTATGAGTGTCTAGTTCGAAGTGCTTCGCGCTTTATCTGATAAAGGATCTCAAGAAAATGTATCATGCCATTTTTGTCTAGTGTCTTTTATTTTTTGCAATTTCTTATAGCAAAGTCCAGAAATATAGAATGCCACAGTTGAACTACAAAAATATTTTTTATTCGTATATTTCTTCCGTTTACCTATAAGTCAAAAAAAAAAAATAGTACTACGGCAAGATGAAAAAGTCAAGTCGGGAATAGAATCCTGCTTCGGTCGCACGGAGGTTTTCTAGGCCTTTTGGAGCATGAGGTTTGGATGGAAATTGTGTATAGTTTTCGACGGTGAAATGGTAGTGCAGCGGTCAATAATCCTCCGACCAAAGCAGAAGATTCTGGATTCGACTCCATACTCATCGCCATTTTACCACAAACATATCCAGAATCATTTAAATATCCGAATAAAAAAATGAGTGGCATACATCATTATCGTGAAATGGTGTAGATTGTGTACGGAGAGATAAGTGATAGGAATAATTTTTTTTTTTTTTTACAATTTTGACCAAAACGTTGGTGCGTAGGGCCCAGCGTGCGATGCGGCGCGGAGCAAGCCGGCCGGTGTGTTCGAATTCCTCACGTGAATTCCTCCCGTTGCGGCGGTGGCGGCGGTGCGGTGGTGGCCTTCTCGTCCGCTGGCGACGCAGCACTGACTGCGCCTGCCGCAGCCGCTGCCCTCAGGACTCGGGGACGCGAAGGCGACACTGCGCGCGAGCGACTCGCGGACGAACACGCGCTGGGATTCGTTTTCGCGCCTACAGGCGATCCACGATTCGACAGTCGAAACAAGTGAAGAGACCACGTTCCAATACACAACGACCATAGAAGTCGTTTTGAAGGTTAGGTAAAACTATTCAATACGTAACATGTAGATGAATGTTAAGGAAACTATGAAAACATTTGTGGTAAAAAATACTAATTTAGATGAAAACCATTAAATTTATCATAAATATTTTATGTAATGGTGGTATATTCTGTCTGATGTAGTGTGATTCTCAACAACATAATTTTCCTTCTGTTAATATACTGTTGAAGAATGGACATCCAAATAGCTAAAGAATAATTAAATATATCATATCATATACAGCTTTTGAGAAGTTTTCTGAATCCTCGTATAAGGTATAATAACAAATGTTTCATTCTTTGTAGTTTGAGTAGCTAACGAATGATCGTAAAATATTAATTTACGCAATGCCAACACATTTCATTCACGAGTACAATCCCTTACTAAAATACATTTGCGACATAGAAGAAGAAAACTATTCTTCCGAAGAGAACAGCATCCCACTCTACAGAGAGTCCTTGGACACAATGGAATCTTCCTTGATACTAATTCACTTCTCCCCGAGTTCAAGGGCATTCCTTGGGGAACACCCTGTGTCGGGGCATTCGCGACCCTTTTGCCCGGGCGGCGGGGGGTGCGGTGCCTCCCCCTCTCACTCTCGCCCTTTCCCCCCACCCCCACCCCACCATCCCTTCCACCGTTGCGGTGGCAGACATTCCGGACCACGTGGCCACAAAAAGCCCACGCCCCGCGGGACGCCGCCCGTCGCTAGTCCTCCTCCTCCTCCGCCTCTGCCTCTTCCTCCGCCTCTACACGGGAAGCGAACCGCGGGGGCGGATGGAGCGGGGCGGGGATGTTTAGGACGACGGATGTGACAGGGGATACAAGGGCCCGGATACACTCTTACCCAACGAAGTACACTATATGCATCGTACATATAGAAATAGAAAGAAAAACAGAAAAATCGCTCACAAATTTGACAGAACCGTTTCGGAAGTATGCTGTGTACTGAAACGGTTCCTTCATTAACTTTAAAACTTTTCAATTTATAGCAGACAACTGCGTCGATTTATTTTCAATGTGTGTATTATATATATATCGAAATTATAGAGAAGGAAATATGTAATAATACTGTCTTATATATACCCTCTGCTCCTCACCCCCCAAAATACCATTGAGACAAATGTTAATTTGCTGGCAGATTTTGTGAAACTTCCTTTGCTTTAGATGGAGTAGTATGTACGCTAGGATATAAAGAACTAAAAGAGGTTAATATCGGAACGGGAGATTCGTCCCCCATTCCATGTATTTGCTATGATACAATACAATTTGATAATAAATTATGTACTTTAAAGGGAAAGAAAAACATTTTACGTTCTTAGTACCTTCCAATGAGTGTCATAAAGAGTGACCAAATCTGATCCTTACACAGGTCATCTCACTAATTTTTTAAAATTCCCTAATTGTTTTCAATTTTTGAGAAAAATTCTTATGAAATATTTGTCTAACTCTACGCTTTATGAATCAGGTATAGGACAATCTTCATTATAGTTTTTCGTCATATTTTTTAGCTCAAAATATTACTGGAACTATCGACAACTAGAAGATATATAATGATGGTTTGTAGGTAATACACAGGAGGGTGAAAAATTATTTCACTGATATTCAGTAGATCCAAATATTTTAATAATTTATTAACCACGTATTAATAATTTTTCTCTTAAATAATTAGCTCTCATCAGAAGTACATGTCCGGCAACAATATCACCAAATATAACATTCAAGTTTTATTCGGGAAAATACACGGTAATTACCTCATTGTTAATACTTCTGTTCTTAAAAATTGTTATAAGAATATCACAAGAAAGTTGAAGTATGCAAAGCTATCTATACAATGATTCAGTCTCAAAATCGCTGCACAAAGAATTGAAAACTCCCCAATAAAACATGATACGTATGAGTTCAGTACTTCAGAAAAGAAACGAACTCAACTAGGATAATTTTGAAAGTGATAACACTGAAGTCTGATATTGCGATTAATATCGAACGGTTAAAATTGTACGCGAAACGTCGATAAGGGGGTATAAAAACTTTGAGATTTGGTATGACGAACATCTCAAATAGTATTTTTTTCTTAATAAACGACAAAACATTCTTTGAACCTGGGCAGAACATATACTTTTCAGCAGTCTAATGACACGTCCGAGTAAAGAACTCATTTCTTTGCGAGGCCTAACTACGAATTCGATGGTCAAAAGCCCAAGGAACAGACACGGAGACGGTGGTGTTGAAGGCTGGAGAGGTGGTGGCGGCGGCGGCGGTGACGACTAGGGCGGGGGCGGAGGCGGGCCCGCCCGCCCCCCTGTCAGCCTCCGGGCTGCCGCCCGCGCTGCCAGGCCGGGCCGCGGCTAATTGGATTTGTCATTCGCAAAGCGCCGGTATAGACGATCTGCGAAAACCCCACGTTCCGAGGATCTCGTGGCCTTTCCACTCACGGAAAACAATGTTATTTATGCGTTGAATTTTGGGAGATTCTTCTCTCAATTAGTAGAAGAAATTATTGCTCTTTTCCAATTAGCTATAACTCTCACTTTGAAATATTAATTACGATAATTTGAGCGTTACTGGGACCAATTTTTTGTATTAAAATTATTAGTATTATTATCTTAAAATTTGTATCAAATCAAAACTATTTAAATTGTTACGATTTGTTTGTGAATGCGATAAGGACTTAACTTTTTAAGTCTCATTTCTTGAAATATGATTGTAAAAGAACAAGTAAATACGTCATTTGTATCACAAGACTCAGACAAGTAAACATTTTCTTAACGCCGACACCAACACAACGAACGTATTATTATATACTTAATACTGTCCAAGTCTAAAGTTGCATTTTATGTTTCGACGCTTAATCGAAAGGAATAATTGGTACGTATTATGCAATCCATTCAATACTGAACTTCAACTACCGATCCAACACATGTACGTGATTTGTTATGAATGAAATACCAACAGTTCAAATTAGCTTCCTCTATGTAATAATATCGTGATTAGAGTTTATAGTGAATGAAACTCTCTAAAATAATAAAACAAATGAATACATTAAAGAAAATTATATCGCATAAAACTCTCCATATGGGTTTTTTACGAATATGAACATGTTTTTTACGTTAACTCAAATACGAAAAAAGTGGCATAATTTACGTGTACGTAAGTTACTCACAAAAGCTAACTTTACATTTGTGAAAATTAATTATATATTTTAGACTTGATGGTGATAAAATTGCAGGGAGTAACCCTGTCGAAACTTGAAAATCAATTGCAGAGAACGCCCACCCATTATTTTTCTAATTATGAACACATCAAAAACATAACACAAATTGTTTTAAGTTAAAAAAGTAATAGGGTAGGAAGAGAACCCGGCGTCCTTTTTGTGAACGTAATAGCACATTCCATCGCTAGCTTCACAAATGCAAGTTCACTATCCATCCGGCGCGCTTGTCCAGTGATGTACATCAAACTCCCGAACACAATTGCGTGGGCCACTTTTGTTTCCTTTTTTCATTTCTTTCTTTCCTTCGTTTTTTTTATTCCACTCCTCTCTTTCTTTCGCTTTCTGTTCATGGCGTAGCGCTGTTTTCACGCGACCCGCTCGAGCGTCAAGCCTCGTACGGACACGAGACGGGGAGAAAGACAGAAATAGGAAACTGGAAGCACCGCTGTGGCCGCGCGCTGCTACCAGCGCCGAAAGAAACGGCGGCGCACAATGGCCGAATATGACACGCCTCGCGCAAGGGTTGAAGGTCACCGAGTGCTACGAGAACCCTCGGAGAAGTGGAGCACGTCTAGGATAGACTGCAGGGCGTTGAGATGCGGAATGAAAACAAAACACATAGCGATAATTTTTTCTTTAACACTATAGTTCTTATGCATTGCTGAAGTACATTCAAAAAACTATTTTTCTGCATGCTTATATTGTTTTATTATTCATATAACTTTAGTTTTATACTTGGCACGGTTGTGTACATTAATTATGTAGCCCCATCCTGGCCCGGGTTTTTCTTCGGGTAGAGGCGGATTTTTTATACAGGCCCTGTAGGCAATTGTCTAGGGGCGGCGTCTATTGAAATAATAAATCTCGAATTTAGAGTTATTTTAATTGTTACGATTTATCAACAATATTTTCCGAATAGTCTATAGTTTAAAATAATTCGTACTTGAGAAATATTTATTTGTGTTTTATTTAATACAAATTTATTGATATTATGTTAATATTATAACACCTAACTTTCTAATTTTATTATTATCTTAGGAGTGTGTTAAATATTAAATCCGCCTCTACCCTGGCGCCCTTGATCGGAATTTATGGGATGGTCCCTTGCTTGCTTCCGGAGAGTAAATTAGTAAATTGTCCTCCTCGTGGTTTACGCAGTTTGTATCTGTTTTTTTGACAATGAATTTATTATCATTCAATTTTGAGAGGTTTTTTATTTATTGATATTTTATAATGTGACAGGACAACCGGGCGACTCTATCACCTGTCTTACATAGATTTGTGTAAAGGTGTTTGGAAAAGAGAGATGATCGGTTGCCGGGGATGTAAGGTACCAAACCAACATCAGTCTGAAGGAGATCAGGGAAATCCCAGCTCAAAATTTCACACAGTTCGGTCAAGCAGAGGATCGAATACGTGGCCTTCCTTTCAGTGAGGACAGTACTCTTACGCCACGGATGCCGGGATGTGTCTGACATTACTAATTTCGTTGAACAATAGAATGGTCTCGTAATTTCCGGTTCTGTACTTTAAAAAGTGTAATTGCCCAGAATTCAAGAAAGATCTCGTCTTAAATATATTTTACAGATGATAATACTGTCATGCTTATAGCTAAGGAGTTAATCAGTAATAATCACGAAGAAAGGGGTGGCAGTATAAAGGGCACAATGGCAGTACTGAAAGAAAGTTATCTCTGACGAACTCCCAATGGAAAAAGAATATGTTATTCGTAAGAACTGTGTAAGTTATGCCCATTGTTAAATTGTTTGTCAATAACGAGTGTGTGGGATTTCATAAATCGGTAAAACTTATTCATTCTTTTCTTCGGAAAATAGTCAACTGAGAAGTGTATCACAGGCAATGAAAAATGATTTCGTGTTGTATCAAGTTCAATATATATTAATATTTTAATATTTATATATAATAGAGTATAATACTTTTCGCATTGCTCATATTCCTGAGTAAGAAATGCAAGAAAACTTTGTTGGTATGTTCAAACCGAGAGTATTCCAAATTTATTCTAAAAAAATATATGAACTCTTCTTAAGACAATGTGCGGATCTGTTGTGGGGTGGTGATAGAAGGTGGAGACGGGCAGCAACTTTTTAGCCAACTACGTATTCGAAGTGTGTCCTCAATGACGGTGGAGGAACGTTTGTAAATACTTGACTACAATTTTACGGCAGTTCTTCGTCCTAAAAATTGTAAAACAATGAATATCTTATACTAGCGACTTCTCCCCACCCGAATTTTTAATTTCCTAAATTCTAACACATTTTGTACTTCCAGTATTTTTTCATATCTGACCACTTCTCCCATGTGTACGATTTGGCAAACTTTGTTATCTTTTATTTAACGTCGGGAATTAAAATACAAAATTAATCCTCATATTTATATAAAAACTTATTACGGAGATAATATTGAAATTTTTGTTTGTATTTCAAAAATATTTTGAGCTGGTCCAAAATATCTCTCTGTAAATGGTGACAGGTTTCCTAATTTCTAAGTTTTCGTTTCATGTCACTATTTTCATTAAACAGTTTAAATTGCATTAATACATCAATGTGGCATTTCACGAGAGAAAAATTCTAACAGAAATCAAATGTGTTAAATTATACTGTAACCATGAGGAAAAGAGCATCTCCAAATAACTCTAACTGTCGAGAAATAGAGTTTGTCCCGACTGTTACTTACAGTTAGCTTCATTTCTTTCTCGTCATTTCAGATGTTTGATTGAAGGGATATTACAGGAAGGACGTGTGAAGAATTTTAAAATGAGGTTTGAAAGAAGAAGAAGGATTTTTTCTAATCCTTGTCGTGATGTAAAAATAAAGAAAGAGTAGATTTCGCCGCCATGAAAAGATACAAAATACGACGAACCAAGTCATGTGCATATTATCCATTATCTTTCTCACTTCCTCTTATCCATACCTTAATTTCTATGAGCAAATTGATAGAACTTATCAATCACAGCCTGTATTTATGGACTACTCTTTGATTATATCCTTTTTCATTTACTTAGTATTTTTCTATAATATTTGAAATATGTATTTCTTTCAAATATTAAGGTTAATCAGAATTATCCTCAGGTCAGCTCAGACGCGCCCGGTGGGATGAATATACGCGGCGAATATCAGGATTGTTATAACAGACACTTGTTAACATCTGTTATCCTATTTGTTCCCGCGGAGATATAAAATGGGTACAGCAACTTTCAAATATGACCCGTGTCTCGTCGAATGGTCATCGGGTACTTTTCATTAAAAAAATTTCTCTTGTAATCCTTATGTGTGAATAGGTCTCATAATTTAATTTGACAGAATATATTTCAAGTCACTGCTGAAATTTTTTTTAAAAGTAACAACAAATGTTATATAAATATTTACAAAATACATAGACATGTATCAACTTGATCTTGAACTGTATTAATCTCAGATATCACGCAAAAGTTTTTCATCGGTTTACTAATTTAGTTCTAAAAAAAAATAAAGGAATTAATGAGAAAATTAAATAATTGGAAGCAGGAGGTGAATGTGCCGCTAAAATGTCACACAGGTCGGCTATAATCAAACACGATCTAGCCAATCATCAGTTCATGGTAGGTTTTTACAATTCGTTATTTTTCCACGTGGCTCGTCGAAGACAATATTTTTCTCTTTGCAATTAATTATTTCCACGAGTAAATTACGGTATTCAACATCGTTATAATTTTTCTTTTCTCTTCCGCTAAATAGATTAATCCTGCGTAATGAGATGTGTGTGAAGTGCCCGGTGCTTATCCTTAGCACTAATGACGAAGTCACTATTGGACTATTTTGTGAATTTTAGAATAGTCCAGAAGCCTTTTGCTCCACTCCAAGTAACGACTGTTACAACACAAATCACCGAATGTCCCAATTTATTCTGACTATTTAAACCTATTTTAAATTTAAACACCTTCGTATTTCATCTTACAACTTTTGTCCAACGTGTTTTTAGTCAAATATCAGTAATAGTTAAATTAAACAATTTTACCTTTCTTCTGTTATGAATTCTGGATGAGAAAAAGTTTAGGAGGTATTTACAAATACGAGTAAATAAATCAGAAGTCTACAAAAACGCGTTTGGGGGGCAAGAAATTCAGTCGCAGGCTTATCTAAAATATATCTATGTACTTATTTTATCAATAACTTTTAACTTATGTATTGAACTTTGTAGAAAATTCATGTATTGTTGGAACATAAAATTAAACAATAAAGTTTGTTTTACAATTATTCATTACATTATTAACTTATATTCGTTTAAGAGATTTCAATCAAGTGATTATGAGTGTGTATTTAAACTATTAAAACTGTAGTTTTGTTCTCTTCAATAGACAAGCTAATTTATCAGGGTCATTACACTGGCTAAAATACAAGGTTCATACAACGTGGCATAAGTGCCATTACATCTCAGACAGTTAAGTAGATATTAATGCATCCACCAGGTGGTTGAAATTTTCTCAACAACTTGCGAAACGTCACCATTGTGTTGTTAATCTGTTTCAACCCCCAGCGCGTGAGCACATGAGATAAATTTTCGGGAAGTGATCGCGTTTGCACGTAAACTAAGATCAAAAGGAGAAGAAAAAAAAAATCTCATTATCGTTAGAACAGAGAACGCCTTCAGAATGAAGACATAATGGGCTCTAATATTACAGGTGATAACTAATGTGCTTGCACACAAGGGGAAATTTCGGGTAATGACGTAACATTAGAGAATAAGAGCTATTATAAAAATGAGAGTTTAATTATTAAAATAATGGATATTTGGCGGGCACAGTTACTGTTACGAGTAAAAGCCGAACAAATAAGATTCAATAACGTAGTGGGTTAATGAATGCATTCAAGGTAAACAATAACAAATTTTATGATAGTCCATCGATAATCACCGGAGATTAACACATCCAGTATTTTTTAATCATCACAGAAAAAATGCACATCTCAAACGCAGTTTATTACATGTTATATATATAAGTATTAAATTCGCCACTGCCGAGATGGTTCCTTACTTGTTTCCTGGGAGTAACTTCTTTCATTATCCCTCACGTGGTCATACCCAGTTTGCAACTGCGTTTTGTTGACAATTAAGTTTTGAGGAGAATCTGTACGTGGACTGGGCACGCTGAGTATTTTATCCCTGTAATTCTAATCCCACAGTTTTAATATTAATGTCGGTTTCTCTAATACGTTTTACAGTATATTTTTAGACGATGTCAAATATTTTGACGAAAGAGGTCTTGCTAGAGACAAACAAAAATGGAGGGGCTACTATCTTTAATTGTCTCAATTATAAAATTCCACTTACCCCTAATAAGAAAAGCCTAATTTAACCATAATGTTTGTATAATTAGTGAAAATCGATGGGATGGTCCTTTGTTTATTTTCGTATATCAAAGAAGATTCTCTAAGATATTGTAAGCGATTTTATGTCGTTTTGTGCTCAATATATATTATGATTAAATATGTTAGTGAGAATGTGAACGTGGACACACATTAGTACTACGACAAACAGAGAGTTAAAATAAGTCATCAAACGTTTCACATCACAAACAATTCACTTTGAGCGAAAGATTGAATAAACTGTGACAGAAGAATGATTCACTTTAGAAAATGCTCCAGATCGTTAGGAAATACATAAAATAAAAAACTTAAAATAAAAGCTCTCCACATCCAAAATGACAGAAGAAGATTTCATTAATTATTTTAGTAGACAGCGCAAAATCAGCAAGAAAAGTATATATTTAATATTAACTCATTTTACACTACTAATAGAATGTACTATGCACAAACTTCAATTAGTTTAAAGGGTTCATGGATTGTGTTTATGGAAAATGTTCGAAAGTGGGCAGTCGCTGAGTTTAACTCACTCTTGAATTTTGTAACAAAAAATTAGAGAAATCTGAGAACTGTTGCACTATGACACATCGAAAAATATTTGCCACTTTGTGTATATTAATCTGCTATCGCATTTTTAATTTTCTTCTTTCTATTTTCCTCGTTTTGTAGTGTACATCAAAGACATCCACAAGAACTAATAGACGTGTTTCTTACGTCTATCACGATAATATAATTAAATTCTAAACTTTTATCACCATTTTGTAAACGAATAACAACATTTCTCTCACTACGTTTCTGCCAAGATTTTTGCCTTTGTCAGGTGATGCATGGATAGTGCAGTATCCTAGTAACAGTGGTGAATGAAACGACATAATATGCAACAAAATAATAAATATCAGCACAGAGTAACTTAGTACGTATCCCCATAACGAAAAGGATTAAGAGAATGTGTGGAGATAAAAGCATTTTAAAATGAGTAACAGTACAAGGTACAAGTGAACCCACTAAGCCAGGAAAAATTAAAATGAGGAAGACCAATAAGTATTGTTGCTGACCTCGTTCATAACTCAAAAATTTTTCTGGTTCCGTGTACAAAGGTATTGAGTTCCACGCATATTTATGGGGTAGATTATAGACAATCGTACATAATTGTATAAGTAAAATCTCACACGACTCAATAACTTGCCATAAAAATAACCATGAATATAAATAGTTTTTTCATATTATCGTGGTCTTCCTTAAACTAACCAGCGACCAGTCAAGGTCCTCAATTTTGAGTGACTAAAGAGCATCTTTTGTGGATAGCACTATTACAAAAAATCAGTCAAAGTAAAATTTTGATCAAAACGTATCTTAAAATCGTTAGAAGCTATAGACTGCATTTGTTGCTTATAGAATGAAACCATTCAATTTATTGTGACCTCATCCTAGACGTCGGATGACCGTGACTGTCACACATAGGTGAACATAAAACCGTGACAGGTAATTTAATGAAATATTCTAGACTTCCATTTCCCATAAAATATTTCACACCAATGACCAATTTTACTTTTCTTTTTCGAACATTTTAATCTATTTTAAACTTTTTTATTCATTTATGTATCGTATGCAAAGTACAAGAATATGACGGAGAATAGACAAATATATGGATATTAAATAAAGCACTAAATGAAATAAAAATTTAACCTTTTTAGTAAAGTATACTAAACAATATATAACGGAAGATGTAATTAATTTACATAAACATTTTACGCTAGTGTCGGTAGCATATATTCATTAAATTGGCCTTCGTGGTGTCTTTATCAATTTTTCCCCCCAAGATATGGCGGATAGCAGGTTGGTTCAATGACTGAATATGATTGAAATTACTTTTTATACGATTTCGTGGTTTTACTCTTATCCTAACTGATCATTTCTTCCAGAGTTTGCAAGAATATTAAACAATGAACGGGAAATTTCTTGGTGATTTGGACGATATGACAGCTACATTGACTCGCCAATAAAGCTGTCTGAGATCCCAGAACATTTTATGAAATATTTAGAATTTTAAACCTTTGACAAAACCTAACAAAAAAACCTATTACGGGTAACTTTTTAACAATAGAAATAATAAAAATATTTTATTATTTTTAAATCATCATTTAATTTTATAAATCATTTTCCAACGAAGTATTGTGAACAAGACAAGTGTGTATCACTAGCGTGGAAACACTTGTATTGACAACCAAGAATGGCGCATTGCATCAATGAATAAGAAAGAGACGGGAACTCTCGGAAGAAGATACAATACTAAAGAAAAACTATTCTAGAGATTGCGCGTTCGTGATACAGAATATAAAAGGAATTTCTTTCCGAGCCCTTGTGATTTCGTAATTGTTCCCATTTAATCCTTTAACGTTTTTTCTCTTCTGCTTTCTCTCGAAATTTAGTGTCATTTTCGGCTCTTGCATTTTGAAAATACTTTATTTTATGTCATTTTTCAGTGCCAATTTACCGCTTTTTTGCGTTCATAAATATTAACACTTAAAATAATTCACAGAGAACGACAGTCGTGATCTCAATGAATTCTTTTTTTCGAATGTAAATGACACTATCAATTTTAAGATTCTATTTGCTTACTTTAGCAATTCAATCTGTTTTAAACATATTCCATTTGCAATAGTAACGTCTTCGTATTAAAAACACTTCAACTGCAAGAATTAATGCATCTTTTTCCTTTCGGATTTTAAACAGTTCGTCTCATAAATTTTAAGAATAAGATATGTGTTTCAGTAAAGGGATTACTGTTTTTCTCCACCTATCAACATTCAAAAAATAGTTTTATTTACTGAAAATTCGTTCTAATTCCTTTTTCTATAGGAATATGACAAAATAAATATAATTTAACTATAATACCCCGATAAAACGTTTGCTTTTTGTATGTATTTCTGTCAATTAAATTGTTGACGTAGCTAACCAAACAGTTCACGTTGCTCTTAATTAAATTTCTATCACGGAATTTCACAACACTGTTCATTTAAAAATTAAATTTTTACTCTCACGAATCAAAAGTATAAAATATCCAAGATATACGTACATTTCTGTGGTATCTGATTGATGATTATTCTGCGTTTAACGATGGGAAGTCTACATTGTTGAAAAATATATTGTACTAATTTACAGTTCAAAAATTCGAGAAAGCAAAAAACTAAGAGATACTATGTTTTCCTCAATAACAAATAAAATAGTAATTTGTACATCAGTAATTCTCATATAAGTATACTCTAAATTTTATGAGTTTAGTAATTATTCTTCGAACAGTGTCCACTTTAATTTCTCGTAATATCAAATTACATTCAATGGTGTTAATATACAAGGTAACATAACGTACGGATTTACGCGGTGTCGTATTCATTTGCCAGTACTTCAATAAACAAACACTTTCGCAACGACCCCGTTGGCGTGTTGTTGCGGCCGGCGCGCATCTCCAGCCTCACATGCCTCCCGGGTTCTCCGCACCTTGCGGCGTCCGAGCGACGAGGCACCAACACACCCGTGCCCATACGTCACCGCCGAAGCGCCTAACAGGGGGCCGGGCCTATACATTAGGAGGCGGGAAAACTCAGACGGCGTAGATTACTCACTCGAAACACGCAGCGATCGATCCCCGCACGGTTCAAACTCACGTCGCAACGACCTCGCGGCTCCGCCCCGGCGAACAGTTTCTTCGTAAACAAAGCGGAACGGAAGTCTTGCCCGTGACAAGGAAAGATTCCTAGTAATAAAATGTGTGTTAGTCCGTATACATCTCCGGAGGACTTTTATTTTGCAAAATATTTTTCATCTCGTCCCGCCCTCGACTAACGAAATACGGTCAAGACACTGTGTTGCATTGTGTGCAAATGAAGAGGGAGTTTATTTTTTCCTCTTCTTTCGTAAAACCTCTCGTTTTCTGATTGACAATAGACTATTCGAGGAGGGGAGTTCGGGTTCGCGGACCGGCCCGGGCCAACAGTGGATCCACGGGGAACACGACGCTTCGCACAGGTGGTCGACACGACTTGCTTCCTCCCGAACAGACCCGGTCACGGAGTATGTTAACGTGGTCGATGCCATCCATTTCGCGAATAGCCGAACGTGGAATTTTAACATCCGTAAGGTCAGCTGAAGTATACTTAGGAGCTCAGGTAACTGAAGAGAGAAGTCCTTTAACGACCGGAGAAGGCTCAATAGGGAAATGTCTGTTCTACCCAACACGCCAAACGTCAAAACGAGATAAGACATAGAAACGCACGAAAAGATGCATGAGATGGACACGAATCATTTTGTACAGAATTGTTCTCTTGTGGATTCCGAAACAACTGTATTCCAATCATCAGAATGTATATTTTACGTAGGTATGTTTTTGGATTAAGATTGAGATAAAAGTAGGCGTAAAATGAAATCGGATGTCCTATCGAATTTTGTTTTGTTCATGAGAAATTTAACGACACATACTTATCTAAAGCATAGTAATAATACAATATTTTGAGAATTTTCCACACATTTTATAATCCGATCAAGGAAAAAAAGATTTCAACGATTAAAGACATAAATGTAAATATAAGTTTCCGCGCATCTGAATAAAATTTGTTTCCAAGAAACAAAAATGCTTCAGCAATGACAAAATATCACGTCTAAACTAAAATCATGTAAGATAGATGTTCTGCATGGGGAAGTGAGTCTATCCACCCATGTTAATTCGAAAACTAACCACGTGTCACTTCGTTCGAGTAATTACTCACTACATGTCACACTCGGTTGTTATAGGTTGGCTCCAACTTTATCTCGCCGGAGTCTGTGGTAAATATATTCTTATTTGTGACTTTGACATGTACGCTACGTATTTTACTGTCCGACAACAAGAGGACTGCCTCAACAGATAAAATCTGAACTTGAGCTTCGTGCCACGCAAGTACAATAGTGGCGGCGACGTTATCCAACTTGGAGGGAACACTGACGTATTGAGAATGCTGATTCACAGCTCCTCCCAACCACGTATATAATTATTAAACATAAACATTATTTCCTATAATATTTTAGCATAATTATGTTCCTCTAGAAATTCCTATATTTTCCAAAATTTATGAAAAAATGTTCCGAAATATTTCATACGGAGTGACTTCAATCAAAATAAAATTTTCAGACGAAACTAAAGGATTTCGAATAAAAAAACAGTGCATAATTCTTAAATTATACGTTCGAGTTATTAAATATTGGGAACCCTCATGGATGTGTAGAAGCTTTCTATTTAATTGCTCAAAGAGATCACGTCACATAAAAATGACATGATATGAATTAGGTTCCAATCAAATTAATTCAATATTTATAATATTTTCTGGGCGACTAATACCGTATTTCCATAATTAATTGAGCATTTGAGATATAAGAAATAAAAATTTGAGATTATGAGTTTATGCTATAGATATGAAAATTATTTTCGACTTGTTGAACACAGTTTTCCCCGCACGTTTGCTACAAACAGTCATAGCAGTTGTGGTGTATTCATTTGTCCTTCAAGTTAATTACAGCACAACAAATTACATTTTAGATAAAATTTATCCCGAGAAAATATTTATTGTGTTACATTGTCGACACGAAGTATTGAGATATGACTCTGAAAATAAGTTATTTCATCGCTCTGGATTAAATATAAATTTATCACGAATTTTGTGCATTACCAAACTCAAAATATGAAACAAATTACTAAAAATTAATTGTACTTTTCACAAATACCTCAAATATTAATGCGAGGTGAACGATTTCATTAAACACTATTTTCATTCTTCCACTCTTCTCTGCATTAAGTTGAACATCATGAATATCTAATGAAGAGTATTAAATACGTGTATTTGGACCTGCTACTCAATATCGACAGGACATTTCGGTAAATAGTAATGAAATTTAAACGGTCCAAATGGTTTTATTTTCATTCTTGGTAAACTATTCATGTAATAGTAGTTAATACTTCATTTCGAAAGTATTTTGTAAGCATATCACTCAATAAAAGATTTGTGTGACATTTAGGAGAATTTCAGTACGTAGTTTGGAGCGCAGAAATGAACTAGATAGATGTTCTACAGTGACTGAATTGAAACTTCCGAAAAGGATCGTAGAACTATTGTATGTGAGCAGCACTTCGTGTTTGTCAAGAATAATGAAGAGGAAAAAGCAAATTCGTGAATTTTCACTTAGAACACTGCGTTGGAAAGTGCAAAGCAACCCACCTGGTGAGCACGACGGCGCGTTCTTCACCCCACTGCGCCAGCGACAGCTGTGGCTTGACGCGCGCCCACAGCGCGTCGCGTGGACGCACCAACGCCAACGCGGAAGGCGCCAGATTCCTCAGACCCAGCAGCCTCCCCAGGTAGAAGGAGAACACCTCCCCTTGGATCTGGTCCGTGTTCTGCCGATACCTACAGCACGACCGCGTGCCGTCCTCGAAGGTGAGCAGACGGTTCTGCATGCGGCCGCAGCCTTCCTCCACTTTGACGACGGGTGTGCTCCTGGTGAACCGTCGCCAGGCGTCGGCTTCGGCGTCGGAGAAGCCGTCGGGCAAGGCGTCCTCGACGCGCCGTCCNAATGACACGCTGGGGAAGTCGGGGAAGGGGCGCGGCGGCAAGGGCGGCGCCGGTTGAGGCAGCGACGCCGAAGACGCGTTGCGCGCTCGAGGAGCCGACGGCGGCGCCGAGAAGTTGCGCATCGACTGGCGCAGCAACGACGCGTTGAGGTGGCGCCACGCTGGCGCAGGGGTCTTGGCGGCGGCACCGCGCGGCAGCACGTACAGCGGGATCATCACGCCCACAACCAAGCCCAGCGCGAACGCCAGCCCCGCCGTGAGCAAGCACAGCGTCCGATACGGCGACGGCGCGCCCGGCGACGGCGTCGTGGTACTCGAGGAAGACGACGACGAAGGTTGTCCCCACGAACTCAGCATGATGGACATGACGAGGTGATGCGCCTTGTGCAGACGGCGGCGCTTGTGGTTGGCGTCGTCGGTGCTGGGTTGGCGCGGGGCGGACAGGCGTTCGCACGCGCCAGCAGCTCGCAGAGGCAGCGCCAGCGAGTCGAACATGGCGCAAGGCGAGTGCGTGGGTGGCGGCGACGGTGAAACTTGTCGAGGCGCGACGGCCGCTGGCGGCGGACGGCGCGGTTCACGACATCGCGGCCCTTCGCTTAGGGGGCCGGGGGACGCGGGGGTGGCGACGACATGACGCCCGGTGGCCGTCGACGGGGGCGGCACCGCGGCGGCGACAACGGCGGCCGCAGCGCCCCCCGTCACATGTCGTGGAGCACCCGCTGGCGCGCACACGCCTCCCGACGACGGCGGAGCCAAGGTGTCGACGGCGGGTGCAAAGTCCCGCCCCGCGGGCGTCGCGGCCGCGCTCCACGTCACATGCGCCGCAGCGCCCCCTCGCGACGAGATGCGGCAAGCACGAAACAATGAGCGCGCACCACCACGCTTCTTTCTTCCGAAGCGCCAAGTTGAAATTTACTTTGGAACAAAAAGGCCCCTTGTTTTTCTCAGTCTTTTTTGGCAGCGGGGAGGGTCCGAGCGATGTGTGAAGCCCGTGTGTACAGAAGAGAACCCACCCTCACGTTGCCACTCCAACGTCTCTCTCGCTCCTTTACTTAAAGAATTGTTTAAACAAATGCCGAAGAGAGAGAACGCACTCGTACACACGATATGCTAAGGACTTTCACTCGTTTTCTCCTTATTTCGGTGTGGTCCACGCCCGCTGCTTAATGTCTACGCTTATCCCGCGGTGGCCGCTGTCGCCGACACCTGTAGAAGCGGCGCGCAGCAATTTAAATACTGTAGACGCGGACGAGGAGCGGGGATAGAGGGGCGAGGACACTCGACGAGCGGCAGCCGGCCTGTTTGCTCCGTAGCGGGTCTATCCTTCGCATTCCAAGTCCTCTCCTCACGTGCTAACCCCGTCGGACGCTTATCCTCCACGAGGAGCTTCTTCAACAACGTCACAAGCGAACACAACGCTCTTTCTTCTCCCTTCACTCGACACGCACTCGACAGCACCAACGCGTCACTTTTCACACACGCGGCACTACGGTACTCGGAGCGTGGTCACCGGAAGGCGCGACACGACGACGTCGTCCACACCGATCGACGACGACTGGTAGCGCACACGTGGCGCCAGGACAGTAGAACGCGACTCCAGAGCAGCGGCGACAAGCGTGTGCGCGGCCGACCTCTAGCGGCGCGGCCGAGAGGCTCGAGGGCTCGGCGGCAACGAGGCGCGCTAGCGTGCGGCTTGGCCGAGCTCAAGAGGCGGACTGAAGACTGCAGCAGTGGAGCGGTGCGGGGCTCGCGGCTGCCTCGGATCCCCCCTCACCCCGCAGCCCTCGCGCGGGTGGTGGCGGCGGCGGAGGCTGTCTCCTGCTCGCGGCTGCTGGTGCGATGGCTCCTCCCATGCGCAGAAGAGGGGGGCAGGGGCGACCGCACGGACGGACGGTCGGCCTTCTCCTCAGCAGCTCGCGCGCGCGGGGCCCCTCTGCAACAGAGACAGCCATCGGTCACTCGCCGCCGCCTCCACGGGCGTTGCACCGGCGGGCGGGCAGGCGGGCGGAGGCGACGCAGGCGGCGCACTCAGGTGCCGGAATTGGGCAACGCGCAGTGCGTCCGGCCGCCGCCGCCGCCGCGGCCGCGGCCGTCACTGCCAGCGCCGGTGTTGTGCTAAAGACAAGGGATGTGATTAAGAGCTGCAATTCAATTCATTCAACTGCGGTATGAAACACATTCATTCATCATTATTTCTCCGATCTTCTTACTTTTGCAAGATTTATATTTGAGTGATTTCAATGCTTTTAGTTTCTGGCTCATTTTGGGACAACATTCCTCCAATCAAAGGTGATTGCAATGTGATTGAACCTGGGTTTCACGCACTCCGCATCACAAAGTTGACAAGTGTGTAATCAAGTTTAAGAAAAAATGAAATAAGGAGAATTTTAGAGAGGGGTGGTTATTTTAACTCACTAATAAGAAAAGAAAATCGTCTGTTTTTGCTTCTTCAAGAAGAAAAGTGTTGGAACTATTTACGAATCGCATCTTTCAAATATACCGTTGACGCAAAAACCTGTCGATACAAGAAATCCTCACAGATGATGAATTTGTAGAAGAAATTTAGTTTCAGTAATAGCAACATTTAACCGAAGTTGTTTTTCTTCGTTGAGAACTAACAATACCGCGTTGATTGGGGTTTCACCTCGGCGCGACAACTAAAAACACATCGATGACTAATACTTCATTCCTTTGTTCTTCAATTTGTTCTTGTCGGAGAAATGCAACGAATTCTAAATTCTTCGTCGAAGCCTCGTGTCCTGCCGAGTACAACGTTGCTCCGCAGCGGTGTGCGGTGGTGCGGTGCCTTATACGCTCCCGTCATGAACCCACGATTCTTATCACCTGACAGAATATTCCGCATGAACGTAGTAATGGAAGACAGCGGTTTCAGGAAGTGTGGCGTCGAAACGCAGCCGAAGAATTCTTGAATCGAAATACGATGGAGATTCGCGATAAGATGCCATGTGCTTAATGATGTGTCTGATGAATTGATGTGTTTGGTTGCTTCGAGAAATCCGAGACAGAAGAGGCTGTGTAGCATTTGAGACGTTTTTGCAAGTTCCAGTATTCGATTCTCGTCACTTAAAGACTCTCGCGAGTTACTAAAATTAACCGGGATGTGATCGAGCGATAGTTCTTATAGTACTGTAAAATAGTTATTCCAATTTCACGCACAAAACGAAATAATAGCTGTAAGTGTGTGTGGAAAAAGAGTTCCTGAAAGTAGAGTTAATAAATAAGTTAATAGAAAATCTTTGTTTTCTAATGGAACTTAGCAGAACAAAGAATTTGATCCAATAAAATGTATGTGAAGAAAATTCAAGGTCCGTAAATTCCCCTTTCACTTGAATACTTGGCTAGAGAATTGCGTCGCTTCTTGCATTTTTGGCGGAATATAACGACCGAAATATTTTCTCCCTTTTTATCAGGAAAGCTTGCACATTTCAAGACCATTACATCTCCCGCGCACCGACGCTTATACTTCCATTAAACAATGATCTCCCTGCAACACAAGTACCGACCTCTCGAAAAACGCTAACAATTGCAGCGAAATTGCCTTTGGGCCGTCAGAAATAAATCAAAGTTCCCAAAAGGTCGTACGAAATGTCGCGTAGGACGGCGAAGCGCACAAAATGCGATAAAGACGTAAAGAAACGCACAGAAGGTTGGACGAGAAACGCACGTGTTTGGGAGGCGACCTGGCAGACCAAGGTTTCATTGTTAGCGTCACCGGACGTCGTTCCTCACCTCTGAGGGGACACTACCCTCCCTCTCCTACCACCCACCCCCGCATACAGCCATCCCTTCTCGCAAGCGGCATAGGTCACCGACACCACTCAGACATTCCTCACTCCAAATGGCAGACACAGCGTCAAATCAAGCGTCATAAATTGAGGGGGGTGGGGGGCTGCTATTTTCACTTCAGTTGCCACAACACAAATCATGGAAGAAAAATTCATAATTTTCTCTATCTAATGTACCACTTAACTTAAAAAACCATGAAAATAAAATTGTGCGCTGATTTATTTCTAGATTATAATTTAATAAAACCGCAGACGGTGACAAATCTTTTACATGTCTCAATTTTATGTTTAGAAAATAATTGTTCAGTGTGAGCAAAATTATTTGCTTAACAGTTCATTATTACTTCTTACATTACGCTCAACGTGCACTATTTCTAAAATTATTTCACGGTTTGCTTGTGCCAGATATTTATTAGAAGTTAACTTCGTTCAAATTTCGAAAAGTATTACTCGTTTGTAACAAAAATATCAGAAGTTTCAGAATAGCAGACAAAATGGGTACATAAATATGTACTATGAATAATGAAATTTGTACCCTTAACAATTGTACACGATATTAAACATTAAAAAGAAATTAAAAATTGGAGTCACCTAATTCCCGTCTTTTGTAGAGGCCCGCTGTAATTTCTTACATCTGACGACGGTACATTTTTGACGTTCTGTCTTCCTCTACGGAATAGCAGTGAAAGCCAAAACTCTACTAGGGGGTAATTTTATTTACAGTAGCACCCATTGGTATCTTCTTCATCCTATCAAATCAAGTGACGTAGATCGAAGCTCATGGCAACACTGTGCTAACCATACGCTCTGTTTCCATTCGCTATAATACTGTTTTGCTATAGTAGTTAAGGTGGGAATTTTTTTCACTAGAGTCAAAAACGAAGTATATATTTTTTCGTAACAGAGGTTTTTTTCGTAACTCATTTTAAAAAGTTGTATAACCCCATACGACTTATTGGGGCACATTCCGTATCTTTCAAAAGACATGACGAAGAATTTGGACGATTTGCCTCCGGTGCTCGTGCGAGTCAAAACTTGCGAAAAGCGGCATAGGACACGTTCGGCACCCTCGCAACTCGTCCACCCCCGCCACTTCTGCATTCCAAGGGTAGCTGCTGTTGCTCTCAGAAGAAGAAAAAGAAAGGAAGAAGTGGGCGACGATGTGGGTCCTGGTGCGTTCGCGCTCTGTGTAGAAGTGTGAGCCGTGAAAGACTCGTGGAGCGTGCGGCGAGGCACACACGAGGACTGACGCATCAGTTCCGGCGTCCGCTCCTCTCACGCACCCAACCAACCAACCACCCACACACCCTCCCACTCTCACCTACCGCCGTGGTCTCCAGAGACCCTGCTGGTGGAAGGTCGCACCGAGGGTGGGTGCCTTTGAAGGGAATTTAGCAGTATATATTTCTCACTTCCAATCTCCTGTCGGGGAGGTCGTGATGACGAGGAAGAACAGAGCTGTACACTCGCGGGGGGAACGAAAATGGAACACTTTCAGAATATTTTCACAAAATATACGATGTGATCGAGATAACTGTTTTTAATACGACTCTAAGAGTCGTGTCCGTTAATTTTATCCTTAAGTTTCCAGCATTAAATTCACAATTATACAAAAAATCATATTTCTTCCAAAAAATTTAACTCGATGATTTTATAATTATTCTGAAGTGATACTGTGAACTATCTATGTATTTTCTCCTGTTCTCTAAATTATTACAGAGAACTCAACAATATAATTGAAATCTAAACTTCATGCTTACTTAGACTGTAACTTCATTGCAATAATGAAGGCATACATGAAAATGATCATCCACAGAATTGTAATTTGAAAATTGACACATCTTTATATTCCGTCAACTACAGTACAAATACGCTCACATTCACTCTCCCACTCCAACTAAAATTTTCACGTCATATGTGAAAACTATTTGACAACATTGAAGTTTCACATTCAATTAGCAAGACCATCTTTCATTTAAAAAATATTAACAAATACAAGTACCAAAATTATAATCTGCAAGTACAATTAGTCAATTAAGGGTCAAAACATTTCACCAGAAAGAAATTCATCTTCGACAATTATGACTGACGAGAACTGCACATGACTTCTAAGTTTCGTAAGTATCTCAAAAATTTAGAACCTTACTCTCCTCGGATTTTCATTCCACATTAATAGAAAACCTATTTTATAAAAATACGCGTTTTTTAAAGAGAATTTACATTTAACTGTATGTAATATAAGGTTTAATACGTGAATGGAGATGACGTCACATAAAAAGCTATATTAAAAACATATTGCAACTTAAACAAATTGTCACTACATGATTTGACACGTTTTGAAATATATGATTGACTGTAGTAGTTTAGTAGTGGAATTATGACTTTTTACAGGGCATTGTACACAAGTACAATAATTTTTCGCAACACAATGACAACAAAACATTTATTGACTTTCGATTTCGCACAAGCAAGTAGGGTGGCCCTAATCCCATCATTGGAAGGAAAGAAACATTTTCCTCCCCAACTGCCTCCATCAACGACTGTACCCGGAGGGTGGTGGTTTTCCTCCACCCCCGAAGAGCCAACGGGAAACCGCCATAAACCAGGAGCCAGTACCACGCGCCTCCTCGAGGTCGCGTTAGGGATACCCTCCGTATAATTTACAGCCGGGGACTTTGTGACGGCGCGTTGAGCTGTTTGGATAGGACGTGGGGGTGGCAAGCACAGGAGGGTGGCCCAAGAAGGGAGCAACCCACTCGTCGTCAGTAGATGGCCACTGCGTCCTTCGCTGTCGATACCGTTCGTTGCTGGGTCAATGGTGAGATGGCAGGCGACGGAGATTCGCACAGGAATGTTGGGACGAGAACTGGAGAGTGGCTGATGGTATAAAGGAGGGTTGTTGGGTATTTCGTCTCGTTCACATCGTTCAGTTGCGGCGCAGTTGTCGCATTGCCTTTAAGGATGAGGTTGGTCATGGGGTGATGAAGCGTTTCTCAAGATAAAAAAGTCGATAAGAACAAAAATAATTAAATTATATAAATGAAAAAGAAAGAATTAAAATATTTTAAGTTAATAAAAATATTTATATTTTACATTAGTTGGTTAGAGAAGAATACATAAAAAAACGTATTTGGAATCTGGGGGAAATGTCCTGAAAACGAAGGAAATTAAGAGAACTTTTAAACATTTGTGACTGAAAGAACGATTTTGCGACGTGCGGCACGAATGAGGATGTGATAGGAAAGCAAGAGAAAGAGTACTTAGGAAAGAAGAAAGGAGAAACAGTGTATAATAAAACCCAAGAACTAAGGTGCAAGGCAAAAGTGTACAGTGTATAAAATGAAAAAAAAATGTTGCAGAAAATAATAATAACTTTCAGTATTATATTCTACTAGAATACCAAAAAAATCATTAAATTACAATAATTTTGATTTCAGATTTTGTTTTTTATATAATTTTAAATTCTGAGTAAGGAAGAAACATGTATTATCGATAGACCGTAATCATGGTTATGACACATGAATGTTGGTACAGCAACGAGTCCAGTTTTTCATACAAATTCTTTCCAAGTCTTTTTAAACCATTTATTTCCAAAAATAATTATTCAGAGTTCAGATCAAGATCATATTGGTTAAATAATAATGTTTAAATGATAATATTGCAACATAACATTATTGTAAAGATATATATGTAATTATGAATTAATGAAATCAAATCTAAAATATATAATTTATACATCGCAGAAAGTTTGTTATCTCAAAAAACCATAAAAGCTGTGTTTCAATATATTCGTATTAATAATTAATTAATATAAAATATGTAAAATATATAGTTAAATTCGCATAAGAGTGTTACATTTTAAAATAGTTACAAACTGTACCCGCGTTCACGCTTGAAGTTTTGGAATTCTGCCAGTAGCGAGACTCGGGCTTCGGTCGAGAAACTGGGGTTAAGACGTGAAGGAAATATTGAGTGAAGTGCTGGTCGTGGCTTGTTCCGACAACACTCGTCATTTCGAAGAAGAGTAGCGTTGAGAACGTGCGGGGAGCTCTGGAGACGCATGTGTACAGTGGACTGATCAATCCAGCTCAAAGGATGGTAGGATCGAAATTATCAATACTTGGCGGGTGGAATTATAATTCAAAATTTTCTTTTCAACTAGAAAAAAATACAGAATACAGAATGAAAATTCTCCACAAGATATAAGTGTTCCGAATATATCTGAACCAGTGAGCTAATTAAATATTTCCTGTTGCACTTTTCAAACAGCATAAGATATATAAAAATATATTTTAAATTGAAATATTCATTTACATTTCAACTGAATTTTTCTTTTGGCTGAGGAACCAGGGTACATGTAATATAACTAGTTGAAAATTAAGTATTATTTTTTGTATCCATAGATCAATTCTGACGCCAATATCATTAAGTAATAGAAACCGGAGAACGAGGAAAGGAAAAACTCATTTAAAATTATTGAAATGTTAAATCGCAAATCAAAGTGATAATTTGTTCCACGCACCAGTGTGTAAGTAAAGCTTTCAGGAACCAGGTTCTCAACAGCGCAAGGATCTTTTACGTAAATTATTGGATGTATTACATTTGTAGTCGTTATTATTATTATTATAATTATTATTATTAATATTTTTGAGCAAAATGAATCATTTATTTAATAATGTATAAAAAAAATATTAGCAACAGTTGGACAATTCTTTTTAATTGAAAACTGTTCTTTTTACAATTGCATTCCTTTAAAGCCGTCGATGTTGAGTTTCTCTAAGAAAACATCACTCGTCCTAGGATTTGAAACCAAGAAGTACGGAATAGAGGTTTTTGAACTTACAACTTTTGAAAATGAAATAGAAAAGTAAGTTGCTTCCTATCCAACATAAGATTAATGTAATATCCATTTTTTACAATGAAATGGAATATGAAAAATAATGATTGATTGAGACAAAACAAGACTAAAATGGAAAACATTAGCACACTAACGCAGGAGTCTATTTGTACATCACAGATGATGAAGAAATAGTAATAAAATAAGGATACTAAAAGGTCTTAAAATTATAATTTTTACAAAAATTCGTGGAAAATATGAGTGTAGATTTTTAGGTGTTATAATAGTATATCCGTTGAATGGTCATCTAATCTTGAAGCACTAATAGAAATTTCTATCATTTCGCATGTTAGAGTTACGCGACGAAATATAATGTATAATTGCTTGGATGGAACCAAAACCACCAATTTGCGACGTAAATTAAAGTTCGAGGCAGCAAAGTCTCTAATAATAAAAACGTGAATAGCCACCAGGAAAACCTTTCGCATAAACAGATCCTTCATTTACATAACCAAACCAAATATTTGGAATGTGAAGAAAAACACGTGAATTCTGTCAAAAGAAACTCATCAACATAGAGAATACATACTCTGTTCATTATGATCTCACAGAGAAGAAATATAATTATGATAAATAATGGTCCAAGATTGGGTGGGGAGAGGATCAGGAAGTTTAGGAGAATGCTGCGGAAAGTGGGCAAGAAAGGAGAGCACCGACCGCAGTGTATGGAACTAATTATGACGTTGGTCGGCGTGAACAAAAACGAGAAGAGGAACCGCAGAGAAAAAACAACACGAAAAAAAAGCGCAAGCAGAAGAAAACGACTTTGAAAAGAAAACAATGGAAAAGTCAAGCAGACGCCTGACCACCATAGACGGGGGTTTCTGCACCTCTCTCAGATTGACGATCTAATGATGACTGTAAACGAGATGAAATTCACTTTTTTTATTTCATTATACCAGCTACTGCTTCCACGTAATATTAGCCGCTGCCTAACTGTATCCCATAAGGCCAGCAGCCCCGCCTCCTGGTAGGCGCGCGGTTGGCAACCCGTTCAAAGACTGGAGTCTTCCCCCACACCAGTGGTCGCCGTTTCCGAATGAAAAGCCTTCTTTTTGCATAACCTGTTCATCGTCCAGAGATGAGTTTTGAAGAGGAGTGGGGAAGTTCTGGATATCTTGCGGTGGAAGTGGCGGGCGCATGCACAAAATAGCCAACGAATGTGCAGAGATGCCCACTGCGCCGCGCCGCCTTAGTAGCTCCTTAATTACTTTTCCAGAGTAAGAAGTCGCACGACTAATGACGGAGGTTTTTCAATCGAGTACGCCTCAAATTATCCTGTAATGCATTTCAGAAAATAAAAGATAAATATAGTGTTGCTATCCATTTTAAGGTCATGAAGGATACTATTAAATGATTTCATTACGGAATAATTGCTTGCTTGAACAAACAAGTGAGATGTGATTCAAAATTTCTCTGTATCACGCTATTATGCATATTTCAAGAAATTTTTGGCTAAGCTTTCTCATACATATTATTTTATATTTTTCTATTGTCTTCGAGAATACTGAATTTACTTTTTCATGATACGTGTAGGACTACTAATTTATTTTCAATTTAAAAATTTTTACAAAAGGTTTCTTACTTTTCTATTAAATGATGTCTAATCAAACCAAAATACAACGAAACTTAACTCTTATGACCCCATGTTTACAAAAATATGAAAAATTTGAAAGAGAGTAGTACCTAATATTTTAAATACAATTGAACAAATTTAAACATTACTTTATTGATGCATGATATTTACTCGTTAAAAAAACTCATAATAAATAAACTACTTAATAATTCTCTAAAATTCTGAACATTTTAAGATAAGCCATCCTCTGCAAAGAAATGGAATTTCATCACTATATGTGCATTTCTGTGAATGCCTAGAAGAATAAGTCAGTAATGTTTCAGTCTATTAATAGAAAAATATACGAATTATGAGATCTTAACAAATCAAGTAAATAAGAGAAATTAAGAAGTTGGATATAGTACATTTTTGTTATATTTCCCATGCTATCGACCAATCTCTACCAAACGACTATTCCTCAGTTTACTTATTCTCAGAGAGACACAAAATAGTTTGTAAACAAGATCTTAACTCGCGTCCGATAAAAACACACAAAATTAAAGAAGTACAAGCATCTTTCATGTTAGCCGCAAACTTGTATCTCTCAAGTGAAGCCATTGCCCCCTTTATCTCCTTTTTCAGAATAAGCAAAGAAAATGTCGGAGCTACGATTACCTTATTCTGTTGTCTGTGAGTAAATCTCATTGTACTTCACAGCAGGAAGTCGGATCACCCATGAATGCTAAGAGAAATTGATAGCAACCGTTCTAAAAATGGCGTCTTGGTGATCATCCTTGTTTAGAACAGTCCCTCCGCTAAGTGCATTGTGACTAGAAAATAAATGCTAGGGTTCCAATTAAAAACTTAATGTTTCACGACGAGGATGATAAAAAGTATTCAAGAAAAATTATATTAATGCATTTTAAGAATTATTTTTCATGTAGGTCTACTGCTTAAAATATGAAGAAAATTAAACCATAGCATTCTTGCGTTCGTATAATCACTTAAACTGAATATATGTTTAGTAAATTTAAAAATTTAAATAAAACAATTCTCATTGCAGAAATTGTACATAAAAATAGAAATGCTCACACATCCTTTAATTTTCAAAGAAAAAGTTTCGTAAATAATTAGAATTGAAAGATGAATTGTTTCTTGTTGAAAAATAGTACGTTACTTTCATACATTTGATAATTTTTTTTTCAACGAAACTCGAGAGTAAAATCGCGAATTCTTTAGTTGAAAAAATGAAACATGTAATACAACTGCAATAAGAAGAGTACTGATCCTCCTCTTCAAGTTGCTTACGTGTTTCTTACAGCTGTTGCGCACGCCGCCTTGTGCACACTACATGGACAGTGAGGAGTGGGTTTTGCTGGTTTCCACAAGTGCTAAGTATCTTCCAACAAAACGATAAAATTTCCATTTGGTAGTTCCGTATATACAGGATGAACAAGATAAAACTACCCCGGAAAATATTTAGAGGACTAATATGGAATTGACCCTTATTAATGAACACGAGAAATACCCATCAGAAAGTGCTAGAAATGGCCACCGTTGACGTCGATGCAGCGCTGTACTCGATTTATCAAACTGCGAGACACGTTGTTTCGCGATCTGCTTGAGGGATAGCAGCAATAGCGTTTTCAATGTTCTACTGTAGCTCTTCCAGTATGTGAGGATTATTTGAGTGCACCTGACCCTTCAATTTACCCCACAGGTAAAAGTCACAGGGAGTGAATTCAGGTGATCGAGATGACCAGGAGATTTCACTGCCTCTGCTGACTGTCGTCTCTTCGCCGATCTCATGCACTCGTGACAAGATTCTCAAGGCGGATATATGTGCTGTTGCTCCGTCTTGCTGAAAATATCATAATCAAATACCAGAGGCCGTATCCAGCGTTTTCTATAAAGGACAGTTCTCCAGTTCATTTACAATGGTCAATTAAGTGTCTGGATCACAATTATTTTCCGGGCAACTTCAATTTGCTCACTCTGTACTTGAAACTGTGTATAAACTCATACTTCCAGTTTCTTGGCATAAGTTAATTTTTGTATGCTTCATACGAATTCTCCGTTCATTCAAATGATTGATAACAATTTATTATACAATAATTATCCTTCCTCAATTTTTTCTTCTTTCCGCAGGTAGATTATAAACATTTGCATTGGTAAGAACAATTTGTATAGGACCTACATAAAAATATGATAGACATAAATATAACTTTTAATAAAACACCACATTTCTTTACCATGTCCTTCAAATGGGATAAATGTATATCAAAAGAGATATTTCCACAATATTTTTCCATGAGTACAAAATTTCGTAAAATTTTTGGTTTTCAGCTTATCCAAAATTCGACAGTCGCCAAGAAAAGAAAATTTTTCATTGCATTTGTATCATAAAGTGAGCATTTTAGTCCATTTATCAATTTTCGTATTCATCATACCATCGACAACAAGTCTCATATAAATATTAATATGGAAAAATATTCCAAAAAGAACAATGACAATTAAATTTCAAAGAAAAATTTTGACAGGAGAAGAGAAGATAAAAAGAATGCATTTTTCTGAAAATGTGCCGGAAGTAGAAGAAGAATATAAGCAGGAGACGAAAGACCGGTCCCTATGATCTGAAAACCCTACAGAAGCTCCCAAGAGACGTTCTTCAGTGCAGGTTGTGTGTCTGAAGGATGTACTTCCTTTGAGAACTATGAGCTTATTTTCAATGGAGTCTATGTTTTTTTCTAATCGACCTTTCAAACTCTCTGGAATCTCTTTAGGCAGAATGAAACGAACATTTAATTTTTTATTAGATACGGATAATTTGAAGTGAATAGTCTTTAAATAGGGTGCACTGCTAACACTGTAACCGGGTAATTTTCCAATATTTCACAGTGATAGATATCGTTATATATTACACAGTTTGGATGTCTAAAAGTTTGGCGAACTTATGCTTTATCATTCACCACTTAATACGATAAAACAAAGTCGTGAGCTTAATTGGAGTACAATTTTGGCTTTCTTTAGGATGTCAGTATTTGCTTTCATTAAGCTACATTTCTCCTCCCCAATTCTCTAACCCAAGTCGCAGTTAGATGGGAGAGAAGGTCTCATGGCCTGAACCTCGCCGTAAGACAATAAATAAATAAAATACGATAAGGAATTATCTTCTTCGTCGTCGTCTTCGTCGTCGTCTTTGTCGTCTTCTTCGTCTTTGTTTTCTTCTTCTTCGTCGTCCTTTTCTTCTTCTTCGTCATCGTCTACTTCGTCTTCGTCGTCTTCTTCTTCTTCGTCTTTTTCTTCTTCTTCGTCGTCTGTCTTCTTCTTCCTCTTCTTCATCCTCTTCGCGAATGGGTCACTTAGGACCACGCGGAATCAACACTTTCTAGCCTTTCTTTTGGTCCAGTATTCCTTCATGCGCAATGAGTAGGGGTGTTTCCGTTGTGCTGACCATGTAGATTGGGTGGTTCTTCTCTCTTCTTCCTCGAAATCCCGCGTATGATTGATTTTTCTGATTTCATTTCGGTCTTGTTAAGTTTGGTGATCCTAATTCTTTCAGGTTCTTTTCTGACTGTTTGTACCAATTTGGTCGAGTACCCTTGTTCTTTAAGAATGTATGTATTTTGTACGTTAGTCTGTTCGGATCCATTCTTTCTAAGTGTCCCATAAACTGAGTTCTTCGCATTCACATTGTGTCTGTGATTTCGGAATTTTTTAAATATATTTCTGTGTAATTTAGTATTCTAATAAATAATAAACTTTCTACGTAATCTATCTAATATAGTGTGATAATGAATTATCTATTAATCACAGATTGTTTTTCTTTAATTGGAGTTTTAGAGGTCGTCACAGATTGAAAACAAATACATTTTCTCATGGAAGCAGATTGCATGTGCAGTTATAAAATACATAACACAGAGAGTTATAAAATAAGAACACAGTCTATTCTTCCCCTTTTGTGAGATACAATTTTCTAACCGTGATATACATCAAAATTTCTCCGTATAAGTATAAAAATATTTCTTTAAATCAAATCTTGTCTAAATTAGCTTCTAATTGAAGAACTAACATATTTTTCTCTTTCTAGAAATCCACCTGGATCCGCCGTTGCTGATACCCCTCTTTCAACACACTCCACCACCGGTGATATCCCTTCCTTCGCCCCCATCGGCACCTGGACTCTCCTCAAACCTCTGCACCATTGTGGGGGCAGCGGCGGCCTCAGCGCCCTCGTAAACATAAGATTTATTTCTGGGGTAGTCACCGCCCTCGCGCACAACTTTTGCCTCATTTCGCCTCGCACTTCGTATGCACAACTTTTGCCTAATTGGCTGCTGATTGGTGCATCGGTACGCCTACCACGGTGTATTTGTTTTGCTTGAACGTTATTATTTCACTTCACTGCATATTGGGTTCAAGGATGGTGGCGTGCGATTGTATCAGTACGTAAAAACATACAATGGAAGCTGTTAAAAATTCAGTACGATTTCTGGCATAATTTACATTATGTCCCGCGTGAGGACATGAATAAATATTTGTACAAAATTAAAGAAACTGACAGTGATATTTGCTTATGTGGAAAAGGTACACAAGACGTTGACCACATATTAAACGACTGTAAATTTAATGATAGGGAAAGACAAGATTTATTACTTTTAATGAAAAAGGAAGGAGTTTATACGTTTGAAAATTGGCCTCATCTAATACGAAATGAAGTTTTCGGAAAATTCCAGGAGATTGTGACTGTAATGATGTGTGTGAGACAAGCAATAAAACCATATGTTGGATAGACGTTGCACTTGCTTCCTGTAGTAATCCCACTAAGATGAGAATTGAAACAAAATATTGAGTAAGAAAGAGACCATATGAGAGAGACAAATGAAAGAGAATTTAACCCGTGTAATACCTTTGAGATCAGGGACCGGGATAAAGAATAAATCAATTGAAAAAAAGTCTATACATCCCGATAACTTAAACGAGTGATAGAAGTATATATATTTTTTAATGGTTGGGTAAAATGTTTGTCTGGGTAATTCGTCGTTTGAGGGTTTCTGTGTCAATGTTCATTTGGTTTGGTTTTCCTGCGAAGGGTGATATCGGGAGTGGATGCAACCTACAGTATATATCAGTAAATCGCTTAACTCTCGCTATTTCTATCAAAGGACACCTAATCAATATTTCGTAAATCAATTTTTCATCACACACACAAGAAAAAACATTGCTACTTAATGGTTTGGGCAGCGTTGACGAGGTAAACTCTCAAAATTGATGAAGAACAAAGTATGTAACGTTCATCGAAGTGATGTTTGGTGGCCCAGATATTAACCTATATAATATAAGAATATAAAAATATAGAACTTTTTTTCTCATAACACCAAAAATTGTTGTTCTTACAATCTTGATGTAGTTAGCGCAGATTCTCTTGGTTTGTTAAAAAAATGAAAAGTCTACAATTTCACTTCTCCAACTTCTCAAAAATTTGATTCTTTAAACTATTAAATGAATTTTTATTTCCAAAAAGAATGTTTCTTAAATAATTTGTCTAATTAAAAAGCTATATAATGAGCTTTAAAAGTGTGGACATCTATTTTCAGTTCTAAAAGAATTATAATATGACTATAATAAAATTTTTGAGCTTTTACTAAAATTACCATTTATACGAACTAAAATTAGAATGATATTGAATACCATGTCATTAATGACATTGGTCATTATAGTCTGTATATACTAAAATACACACTATCTAATCTCCAGATGTCAGTTATATATACTTCTGCATTTTTATTATGAACTAATTCTACTCACGCGAAAGACGTTGTGTTATCAAAACTAAACTTAAGATAAAGAACAAAACGTTTAATTTGTCCCTTGAACATACGAAGGAACTAATACAGAAAAGAAGAGGAAGAGGGAACACATTTCGGAAGCGTCATGGAACGATTTACCGGGGCAGTGATTTTTTGTGAGGAAGTTGTCAGTGGAATGGCAACAGTTGGCAGAGTCATCTCTCCGACGGATAAGTAAGTCAGCTATCCTAATTTTCTGATGCAGTATAAATCGACTTAAAATTAGAAATGTGGTTCAATGAGTTACATAAGATTTTACAGTCACATGATGTCAACCTAATGATCAGGTAATAATGGTACTATTAAAAGATAATTACAATAATGCACGCCTATGACTCATTTCAAATTATCTTCTTTAAAAGAAGAACAGAGTCGTAGCAGTCAAGTCAAAGAGAAAGTCTTGGAAAAAATCACCTAGAGATGATTTTTTTTTGGCACAATTCGGATGGCAACTTCTTTTATCTCATTTGAAGTAATGACTAGAAGACTTATTCACATGCGTACCTCTATGGGAATTCTATAAGGTGGAATGTGTATTTTGGTTGGATTATAGCTCTCCCCGTGTAGATAAAAGTTGATATTGTGGAAGAGGTCTGACGCGAAATTCGAACACACAACCTTCGATGGTGGACCAGAATCTCACACTCACTCATCTGGACCTAAACGCCTGATCCATTCCATATTTACAAATCTGTCGCACACGTAAAAACCAATACTCAGCTCCCCTGTTTCAATACTCAGCTCCCCTGTTTGGTTTTAAAGATTCCATTTTGTCTACTTTGTTAGGATGTCTTTGTACAAAACATATATACGAGTACACCTAAGGAAACAAACATGTGACAAAGATATGATGTTTAACTTCTTTTCAGGTTCCGAAGCAGTGAACTATGAAGGTGGGAAACTGTGCACAAGCTTATATCCCAACTCGATCCGCGACTTCTTCCTAATGCCTGTCTGCTGTTACGAGTGCTGTTGCTTTGATTTATGGCCGACGCTTAATTGACAATGACGCCCTTTTTCCGACGCGATGCCGTTAGCAGGTACGAATCGTGACATTGCGCGCCTGGCCAGAGACACCTCGTTACACTGGACTGAGGAAAAAGCGCAAATCTGCTGCCCATAGTCCCTCCGCTTGGTGGTTTCTTAGGAAGGGTTCCAGTCGACGACACCTGGACGCCGGCCAGACACCCGCGACCGCAGCGAACAACTTCCAAGAGCGAACTGCAGAAGTATTTGACGTTGTTTCATTAAGAACGCTTAAAGAACTATGCTAGCAGAAGCGATTACTGCAGGGAAACGACTGGACAGTGAAAAAGTTATAAAGAGACGTTTAATTCCAATTTGCGAAGTATTTCACCCTCAGCTTGTTTTGCTTAGGATTTCTCGTAACAGGTTATGTGCAACGTCTGCTTCTCTTGAACCAACGAAACAAGCGCAAGCAGTATGATCAGTGAACACTGAAGATCAACTTAACTAATAGAGAAACTATAAAACTCGCCAAGAAAAGAAAATAATGAAAGAAAAAGGGAGAGATTTTCAAATTTTGGGAAATTGTGTCATAGTGGTCAATTCTCAAAGATGTTCATTATGATTTCAAATTGTATATATGAACGTATGTGAATATGTGAATAAATACTCTCAGAGGTACAAAAAATTTGTTCGCAGAAGAAATCATGAGTGGTGAATAAGAATCTTGAAAATCTTTTTTCGCTTAGCATTAAACTGGGCCCTTTGTCTGGAAACACTTCTCACTTCCTTCAAGATACATAGAAAACTGTTCTCAATTTAGCTTGCAGTAATATACGTAAATGGTAACGGGAGATGACGATTTAAACTATTTCTTTTTTCAATAAAATTTGAGTCTAAATCCCGGTAAAGACTATTTTGTATTAAATTCCGAGTGAAAATTTCAAGTTCAACAGTGGTGGTCCTTATAATTGAGTACCTCCTTAGGCAGGTATCACACAATTATGAATCATATATTGCAACACTTGGAATTGATTCTATAGTAATATTATGCAGCAAAATAATCAATATTCTGAAAATATTTGGATACCAATTAAAATATTAACAAATAATGCTTTGTATTTGTTTTCTATATAAGAAATAGTAAAAAGCATTCAGGCATCACAAATATATATTTTCTTAATCACATTCAGAGTTGGAAGTGAAGTTGGTGTTTTTGTCGTAAAATAAAGTGAAACCATTCGACATAGAGTAACTCTATGTGTATATCATATTGAAATATATCGAGCTAAACTTGTATAAAAGTCATTACTTCCTCAACGTGGTGTCCCAATGGTTCTTAAAAAATATTTTACTAGTCGCTTAAAGCGAAAACGTGCATACGCAGAAATGTAACATACGTCCTATATATTTCACGGATGTCAAGAAAATACTACTATACCCTACAGCACTGGCCATCCGTGTATTTACCTTTTTAGAGACTTACACTGTTCGATGCGGGCGGTCGCAATAATGGGTTCCGCAGAACCGTTGGGGGTAGGGGGTACATTGGGGACAAAGATGGGTGGGAGTGGATGGGAGAAAACAAGGCAGAACCGGAGAATGGGCGCCGTTACCAAGGAGAAGGAGGTACGTTGGCAATATGTCCGAAGATACCCGCGTACGCTGAGTAATGGCATATCCCAACCACGACTTTATGACTGCTAACTGTAGATGACTCGCGGCCAGCTATAAATATATCATCTCTACGCGGGACGTAGGCTGGCAACTGTGGTTGTACGTGCTGGACTGAAGGGGGCAGCAGTTTACGTTGTATACTTCAATAGCAAAATACAAGCATGAAAGATTTTTGTACCATGGGGTAGGTAACTGCTATTCACCTTAATTGAAACTCTATTGAACAAAATTTCATCAGAAAGACAACGGAAATGAGATTTACACATTTAAAATAACGTCGAAAATACGGTTGTGCGTAATCACATAATGCATACCATAATTGCGCATTGGGAATTATGAAATATGGATATCGTTTACGGATTGAAGTGACAATATTTTGAAGCAATTTAGAGATGAATGGAAATGTTTGATTCTGATATGACTTCGTCAGAATGAAACTCGATTGACTAAATTGACTTGGATGAAACACGGATACTGTATTTATAAAGAAAAAAAACCCAACGAGAATATAGTAAAATTAAACGCTTTAAAAATATACTTCATAAAATAAAATATTTAAATAATAAAGCAAAACCACGATGTTTCCACACAAGAAAACAAAACAATATCAAGGTGGATAATTTGCAATGAGTGATCTCTTACGTTTATTCCATTCTTAAAATTTAACAAAAATTAATGAGATGTAATTCAATTTCTGGAATGGTTTTTCATTGATCCAGAAATGATCTTGTCTTCATTGGTATCCCATGGAATCACACCGGGGACCAAATGGACTCTCTTCTTGCATTCAAGTATCTGCATGGATTAAAGTCAGGGACAAACGGATTCTCTTCTCATCGTGCATTAAAGTCTTCACAAGGGGAAGTGAAACATAAGGCATAATTTGTTTCTAATTCTATCATCAGTGGAGTGCCGGCTTGATAGCATAAATTAAAAGGTTGTGAGCACATGCGCCACATATTGAGGGTTCGAATACCGAAGAGGGTTCGTGAAAAGAGAAGTATGGTAACTCTACTTCACCCTTTATGTTAGTTAGAACACGACGTTGATTTGTATCCGTCATAATGATGCACACCTTCGCTTTCCTGAGACAATACATAAAAGTTACTATAAAAATAAAAGTGCTGTCTTCTCGCATATCAAACCATACGCTAAGTAATTGGAGTAGCCAAAATGGAGGTTTGATTAATAAGGAAACAGGTCGATGTCTTCATCTCGAGAGTGGAGAAACTCCATAGATTGTAGCTCATCGACAATTACCATTAGGGACGGCGAAATATATAGACTCCAAAAACTTTCCTATCCACACTAATAGTCGAAGCGAACAATAAAGTCGAGTCTCTGAAATCGTGGAACATCTCACCGATTCATATTCATTGACAAAAACTTCCTTGACATATTATTTTATTAATATTATGCTTATTAAAAATTTGGATTCAAATACACAAATTTTGTAAACTAACGCTACTCCTAACACCAAGTCGTGTCCAGTGGTTGGTTGAATATTCCTGTTTTTCACCGTTGTTATCCAACGAAAACAGGGTTTCAATTTACCTCGGTAATCACCACAAACCCAACGACATTTGGAAGTGTCCTCTGCCAAAACAGAGTCCCATCCCCCAAGCTCTTTGCGACACATACACTTAAACCACACCATCATCCCAATGCGACTCTTTAATTTATCGTAGTCATAATTTTGCTAGCCATAAGTCATTCCTATTTTACGAAAATTCTTCACTGCCTCCCTATTAAAGCTAAGAGCGAGCTCACCGTAAAACGCCACGGAATTTGTCTTGAGGATTAATATCTACGAGCGTCCGAAACCCGAAACTCGAGCTGTTTGGTCGGTGCCATCCGTCTTTCACATGTTGGCTGCGTAAGTCGCCCAGCATCTCTTGCACCAGGAGTGTTCCCATGCATTCTTCGGCTGCCTCAACTACTAAGACACTCCACTCATACATTATGTTTCCAAACGATTCTGAAAATACATTAACCTAAACATTACTTTCAGCTTTTACAGTTTCATTGTAACAGTAGGAATTTTTAATACTATAGATAGGGGTGTATTGATTTATGAAATTGCATTACGACACGTGTTTTGTGGATTGCATTGAGAAAATGAATGTTTCCAGTTAGAGTTGCGACAAATCTCAACTGAATTATGGTTCAGAAAATCTTTGCTACTGAAGTGGTGCCGTATTTCCCACAGTAAGTATTATTACACTTCGGTTTTCAGTGCGAAGACTGGTTTAAACCTCCTCGAGGCGAGTATTCTTACCACGAGACGCGCCAATTACGATGATTGTATAGAGAAACAATGAGTGTGAGAGAGATTGTGATGCTTTAATGCGGTAGGGGACCCTTTGCTTTCCAAGGGTATACCACCTGATGAAAATACCACTGTTTTCCAAAGGATACGAACCATTTACCAACTCAGATATCTAACTTTTCACGCCACATTTTTTCAGAGAAATTCCACAGCATCAATGAGTACAAAAGAATATTCTTTACATTTTATAATAATTTTCAAAACTCTCAATTGTCTATAATTTCCACAGTTCTTCAATTCGTTTAATTCAATAAGTTTAATGATTTTTATTTTAAGCAGATTCTGCCAATACCAACTTCACTTGTGTAAAATTCAAAAATTCTTTCTTCTCGGAGCGCAGTAGTCTTTTCTCGGACAAGTATTTTGGAAGCGAAATGTTTTTTTGTTCTGTAATTAAAATATCTTAATCTATGATTTGCTGTGGTTTTGTTGGTAGTGCTCATAGTTTTTCGCTTATCGTTGCCTACCAATATATTTTGATTAGGCAGTAGTTAAAATGTTAGAAAATGAAAAACCCACTTTATAAGAATCCCGTTGATAAGACATAAAGAAGCCACCAGAATTGTATCTCCGTGCTTTTCTTTAGAAGAAAATTTATGGAATCTAACTTTTGAGTGTCAGTAAGACTTTCTTGAGAGTAAAACTTAGCACTCAAATTGATAAGCGCTAAAGAAGAATCAAGACTACGAAGCTAACTCCATCTCCATCGCGACGTGATTGCTCTCAGCAGATAGATGAGTCATAAGGTTACTACGGTATTGGTTCGACACATCCTCATGAACCGGAAGAAGAAACAGAATCTGACTAAATTTATACAATTTGCGAAGATCGAAAGAGTTTAAATTCGTCCAAGAGGTATACGAAGTTAAACGCTCAAGCTGAAGACATCGATTCCCATATATGTCAGATTACTATCAATTACGTTTCATCTCGCACGCCAATTCGTACCTTCCATTATTACTCAATTTTAATTATCTACCGGATCGCTTCATCCACTCACATTTGTTATTTCTCTTTCTTCATATTACCTTTCTTTTTACAAGACATATTTCTTAAAACAGCCCTTAGTAGCATGTCCTTACCAGCATGTAACTATTGAATAACAGCACATTAATAACTATCTACATTCTCACTTCTATTTCGACGACCATTTCCCACCCTTATTCGAATACTCTCCCTCCATGCTCTACATTCCTCCACTCATGATATCCTACTCCGTGTACCTCCGAAACCTTTAATATTCCTCATCCCACCCTCATCGTCCTAACATCTTTCCCAACTATCTCTCCTCTTCATCCTTCTTCCACCCCCGCGGCGTCAAGGTCCCCCTCTCCCTCTGCGACCCCCTGCTCGGAGTCACGACCTCGGCGGGCGAATGTAAATAAGACGGCGGCACATAAATAATCGCGGACTCCTTAAAATCCGAGTCAAAATCGTAGCGGCGCGTTGGAGTGGGCCACGTCATTCGTCTTACCGCGCGCGGTCCATTGTGCGGGATAAGCAACAACATCGGAGACTCTGTAGTGTTACAACGTCCACAGTCGCGGCGAAGAGTGCGTCTCTTTCTAGGTACAGTCACTGCACGGTCGAAGGGAACCTTATGGATACACTTGTTCGTGTAGTATTTGTGAATGGGAAACTATTGAAGCTTATCTACCTGGAACGATAGGAGGTTCGGAGTTGGGTGGTAGGTCATTGTCAGTAGGTGGGCCAAAAGCTGGATATACCAACAACTTCGCCCACGTGGAGGGGTTAGTGGGAGTCGTTAGTAATAGTAAGAGTTATTGATACTAGGAGAGATATTAGGAGGTGGATAAAGGAAGGAGGGTTTGCTTTTCAGTAGTCACAGCTATATATGAACTGGGACATTCGTGTGTAAAGCTACAATTTTTTTTCTGATCTCACCGGGAACTGAATTCTGGATGACTTGGTGATGAGCTAGAACTCTACCACATGAGCCACGGAGGAGTACACTTGGGTATTCAGTGCTCAGAAGATGTTCACTTTCTCTGTTCACTTTCGCTTTTTACGGTCCGATACTTGTGACTTAAGCGTTGTTAGGGAGGAGCGGTTAGCTACTGAGGTTTAAACTCCAGGATTTCTACGGGGTTCGTACTCGTACATTACATCCAGAAAGGTTCCCGAGCTTTCTCAACTTCTTTTCAAATGATTATCATGACTAGCTCGAGGATCAAAGTATCAGAAGTGCAAGTAATTCTGGTCACATAATCTCCTGCTTTAGTCGAGTTCTCCCTTTTGCGGAGATCTGTAAACCCATAGGATTACACTTTGACCTTCCTTGTTTCAATATCAAGTATTGATATATTAAGAAAAAAGAGATAAATCCGAATGTATGCTTTGTTTCCAAGAGGTTTCATATCCAGTTTCACGATGATACCATTGTCTAGTGCTTGTACCAGTGTGATCGACAGTTTTCGTGTGGTATACTATGTGTATATTCTAGAATGAGACAATCTTTAGAGAAAATAAAATGTCTACGGAATCCACGTGGTTGAAACAATATATATATATATATATATATATTGAAATAATAACCTCAAGAGTAAGAGAACGCTGGGTAGATCCCGCCGCCAACCGCACTTCAAGCGATCTTAGTCGTTCCCATCATTTGTTTCAGACAAATGTCAACCCAGTACCCACATTCACATCGGCAACACAATATCTTTTCTTCACAGTTAATTAACCATAACATGTGGCACTAGATGCACTGATGATGTTCTTGTCTGAGCTGCGACATTCATTTGAGAAATTAAGATACATTGGAGAAGGTAAGCTTCACAGTATCAAACGGCGGCGTATTTGTTTCTTGAAGACCTTGAATCACGTAGATGGTATTTTATATTAAATTGGATCCTATAAATGCTATAACGGTCACACTATTCTCTTCTGTCGATGAATAGATTTAAGATCTACTTTTTTATCTTGAATATAGACAAAACGATTCCATTTTACCAATTCATTATTAATAAGTCTAAGAATATAATCTGAGAGTTATAAGACAAGTAAAATATTTAAGTTCATGGTTATACTTTTGATAGAAAACAGAGTAATTACTTCGCAATACAAAATTGGATACCAAAAGAAGAAAAAGAACCCTATATTTATTAGGTCATATGGTGAAAACATTCCAGCAAATTTGGGTGTCCAGATATAGACAGAAAAATGTATAAGAGAATTTGACGTTTTTTTTTACAAAAAGTATTTAAAAGTAAGTTACATTGTAGTGTTCATTGAAATAGCTATCGATATGTTTTTAAGGTTTCTTCGTGAAATTGTTATTGAGAAGAAAAGGGGAAGAATAAAGAATTCCTCCCCATGGATACTGAGATGCAAGAAGCTAGCAATTCATCTTTATGAGTAGCAAATGTCGACTAGATTTCTGAATACGAAGATGAAATCCTATGTTTGAGACTACATTAAGAAAGTACTTTATTTATTTATTTATTTATTTCGTGCCGTTTTGATAAGGCAAGGTTTAGATCAGGAGACATGCTCTTCCACGTAACATAATTGAATAGAAGAGATGTTGGACTGATGGAGAATATAAGGAACCGAATGCAGGTGAAAAACCTATATGTTTACGGTACAAAAATATTACGAACAATTTCTGTGTGGGTCCTTATGCAAACCTGTCAACTTCGATGAAGCTTCTAACTATTGTAGGAAGGGATTGGGAAATATCTTTTATCTTAAACCCTCTGGTGAGGGTTGACTGTCGAGAACTGTCCTTCATTATACTCATGGTCTAGTGTAACACTGTTCTAGAACAGACGCATAACCCGCATTTCCATACCTTTCTTATCCCTGAGAAGAGTACTTAGCGCATGATACCAAAGGTCCAGAGGATCGTAGCTCGCGAGATGCGCCGAGGCCGCCCGTGGACCGAACACGGCGCTCTATTAGCGCAAGCGTACAATGCGACCCCCCGGCCGCTGGTGCATCCATCACACACCACGTGACCTGGCGACGAGACGGTCGGCCGACGGGAATCCCCCTGTACCGCGCGGCCGCGCTCCCGCTCCCCAGGGGGTGCGGGGTGCTCTGGGAAACCACCCCGCACAACGCTTCGGGGATTGACGAACAATGGGAGAGCGTGGCTTTCGCTAGATGTAGGATTCCGTGTTCGGAGGATGACCTAATGTAAAGAAATAGTCGCCACAAACGAGGCTCATATTTCACACAATGTTCACTGAGCTGATAGCATTCCGAGATAAGCAGTATGCTTGAGCTTTTGAAATTCCAAATTAATATGTTTCATTCGGTCACAATGCTATGTCAGGATATTAATATCACCTCAAATATTTCGTAATCCCATGACAACCAGTTGAACTTTTTTTTCTGTGGCGGAGCTACTTTTGAAGGGAGACATTTATTCACACGTTAGCTGACGTAGTTCATTACAAGGGTCGAAAGTGTTATCTAACCATGCTATCAATATCATTTATCAGTGATACCCCGAAACCACTATTTATCTAAATTTCACAAATGCATTCAAATTTATATGAAAAAAATTTTTCTCCACATCTGCCAATGAACATAACATTACCGATGTGATTTTTTTAATTTTCTAAAATAAACATGACATTATCTTCGAAAGGAACCTAGGATTTATTTGTAATACCCATAAAATAAAGTGATAGTTCCTTCGCGTAGCCATACAGCCACCATGATATCATGATCGCAACCCCTGCCGTAAACCAACATAAGAAGAAAGACACCACTTATTCAAATCCAAGATCAAGATCTTTCTTTGCGTGATCAGGTGTTATTACGAGTAAAGCAGATTGATCATCACACTGAGCATCTGCTGCGTGAAATACAGAAAGTAGACTCGGGGCGTTCAAGTTGCAAGCTCGTTTTGTTTTCGCGCAGCGGTGGAACTTCCGCCATTGCCAACACCATATGGCAGACACATCTGTCTTTTATAATGCTTCCTCCATCATGACAACAGCCGATATGGAGGCTCATTCTCCAGAGGTCTCTTCTGATGGCAAAGGTTCTGAGTTCGAGAGCCCATTATGACACAGATGTTTACGCTATGCGCTGTTTGCGTGGGAAGTAAGAGAAAATAAACACGCGGGGCGCTATATCCTTGCCATCACACTCCTCTTTTTTTCAATAGTGAATCCCAGATTAGCACTGTGAGAGAAGGAAAGGATTTCTGTAATCCTTTGGATGTGACATCCCAACATTTGGATGTGATATCTAAACCTTAAGATGTGACATTCCAATCTTATAATATCTGTACTGTAAGGTTGGGATGTCATATCAAAAGGTTTCGAGAAACTCTCTCCTCTCTTTGAAATTGGATCTCACATCCCAACCTCACATCCATAGCGTTGTCTCAGTGCATGTACGTCATTCGAATGTGGCTTTTGAGAGAAACGTAAGGTATGAAATAATAACCAAGGTAAAATCACAACTATTAGACGCGTATTATTAATTCTGTAACTTCCCTGGTCGTTTCAAGAATTTGTTCATCAAAACCCTTTCATACTACACAGGTCGCTGTACTTTTGGTAGCGGTAAGAAATAAGTGACAAGTTGTGTACCAAGAGAATAGACTTCCCACTTAAACTCCTGGAGCCACGTAGGATTTTTTTGTGGGGCTTTACGGCTCGTCGACATCAAAGGTCATTGGAGCCCTAAAAACTTGTACAGGTAGGGAAAATGCAGTTACGCACTAGGGAGAGCCAACATGACTCTCCCCGCGTGTGGGGCTGGCCGAATGACTCAACCACACCCACTAAAAACCCTCCAGAATTACAACATACCAAAACGTATCTCAAAACAAAAAATCAAAACATTGTGGACAAAAAATGAGGGGGACAAACAATGAGGGGTAGGACAAACAATGAGGGGGGGGGCAAAAATGAGGAAAATGAAAGATACCCTAACCCTAATAGCGTCGGGATCGAAAAGAACAAGAGGTGACCAAGGAAGGTCAGGAAAGAGAAAGGAAGGAGCCTCGCACAAGTAAGTGGAAATAATGCCAGACTCAGCTCGGGGCCCCGTGTTTGCCAAACACGTACTTACTAGATGTAAGTCCCCTGGGGGATGGAGCCACGTAAGGTTTGTGGAAGAGGACAAAGAGAATATGTGTTCTGATTTCTCGGGGTACTCTCGCTTCTATGAATCATTCGTTCACGTTAACGCATTAACGCTAACTCATCGTCTCCTTAATGTTTCATCCTCCTTAGGGAGATGCGCCAGGAAGGATATCCGGAAGAGCACCCTTTCAATATCGCAGAGGCATCAGTCGCGTTTGGGAGATTGTATTATACTTGAGTGACAATTTTTTGTGATTTCAAATGATCTGTGCAGATCAAATAATACTTTTTATCACTCTGTGTCATTTAGTGTCCATAAAAAAAATCTCCGCGTTTGAACTCTCACTACGGACGATGCAAAAAGTTTTTTTTTATCGCCGCGACGATGAGGTTTTCTTCGGCTCATTTAACTACATGGTACTCGCTGTAAGAAAATGTTAATCCTTTTAAAAAAATTTAATCGATGCACTTGTTTCTCTCCCCTTTTGTCTCACACTTCTGCTCATCAGTATGTGAAACTTTCACCAATGCCATTAGGTGGATTAAATAGCATGTGAGAAAATGGTATTTTTCTACTGCAGATGAATGAATTTGCTTTTCATAGTAGACGAAAAGTACCATTTGCCGTAACTGATAGCAATTTCAAAACGATTTTCTTGCATGATTGTATTGTGTTTTATTATTCATACAAGTTTAGTTTTATATGTACTCAACCTTGGCACGGTTAAGTACATTAATTTTGTAGCCCCATTGTGGCAAGGATTTTCCACCGGTTTTCCTTCTGGTAAAGGCGGATTCTTTATACTGACTCACTGGGCTGTCGCCTAGGGATGGCATCTATTGAAATAATAAAACTTAAATTTAGTGTTATTTAATAATTACGATTTATGAGGTGTGCTTTCCGAATAACCTATAGGTCGATAATAATACGTATTTGTGAAATATTTTTTTGTGTTTTATTAATTACAAATTTATTGATGTTATGTTAATATTATAACTCGCTATTGTACTTTGCGACTTAGCTTTGTACGATCTGACATTGCCCCGAAGAAGGCCATAGCAAGGTGGTGGAAACGTTGGTGGTTGTAACTACCGAGACGCGGTTTGTCCCGGTCAAACAAGGACTGACTCCGGCCGCGGAAACCTACGTTTACAAAACCCAGTATTCTTTGTTAAGAAAGAAATACGTGGTTTTGAATTAATATAAAAAAGTTTGAATCAGTGTAAATGCTTGCAAATCCATGTGTTAATATATTTGCTGAATGAACACAAATGATCCTCCAGAAAACAGAAAAATCAAGCGCTTGCTGTCACAAATTCTAGAAGAAGTTCGTCCTATCTAAACCCAGAATCTTTACCACCTAAATCACACCAACCCAGAAAGAAGAATATTTTGAGTCTGGAGTCCTAGAATGCGAAGGTTTCCTTCAAAGAATGGAAGGCAAACTCAAAACTATTTCGGAACACGTTTTAGGGATAAACGAAGACAAGACTTACATTCTCGGAACAAGGGAAAAGCAGGAAATGCTGACAGCACTTACGGAAAATGTCAGATCGAATCGCCGGTCTCTTGCGGAATCACCCGCACAGTTTAACAGATCTTGAAAAGTTTCCAGGTCCCAACGCTTTCCTTGTATTTTCTTTCCTGAAAAAAATGAAAAAATAAATGAAACACCTGTGAATCATAGTTAAATTAATTAAATCTTAGTTTGACACTAATAGAAATTACTCCAAGACCAACTCTTTTCTATCAAAATACATTACCAATATTTAGTTATTAACCCGTAATATACCCTGCCTCAAGAAACTTCTTTTTGAAAAATTTTTAAGGTAATAAAAACAGATACAAGGAAGTAAGAACATAAAAACCTTTTTAAAAAATGAATAATTAGAAACTCACGACCTTTTATGGACGAATGATATGTTTATTTTGTGTGAAGAGCTTACAAAGTTTCGACGTAGATTTAGGTCAGATGATCACGTTCAAATGTAGTGAGCTCTAAACAAAAAATAAAAATATTATTCGTCCATAAAAGGTCATAAGTTTTAAATTATTTATTTAATTAGATTAAGTAATGGACGTTAATAGTAATACATTGAAATAAAGCTTGTAAATCATTAATACGCAATTATGATATTAAACATGCACTGTTCATCAATAGTGACAATAAAACATAATATTGGTTTTGGCTTTTGCTTCACATTAAAATAACCAAGTAAAGGAATCTAATAACATTAAATACTCGTCAAATCTTTCATTAAAATTATTGTAAACTGATAATCACCTTAAAAACCTTTTTCGAAAATTATTTCATCAGAAATTATGCCTCATGACTCATCCAAATTTTCAGTCTTCAAGAAACGATCCGCGATGTTTCACGACCGATTTTCCTTTTTATCATTTATAAAGAAAGAATCTCAATATTTCTTTCATCGCTTTTTAAACGTAATTTTTTCTTTCAGATATTTTAATTACATGTAACACAAATTTTTCGAGGAGTACAAATATGCTTCTATTTGATTAAACTCTTTAATTAAATTATTACTTCTGCATGAAATTTAAAGAATCAAGATAATTAATAAACTTCATTGTAAAAAAACAGTTAGAAACTGCGTATGACTACGTGAAGTACAATAAACAAATTTACTATCCGGAAGCAAGGAAGGATTTAATATTTCAACACGCTCATAAAAATAAAAAATAGTTCGGTACATGTAATAGTATTAACATAATACCAACAAATTTGTATTAAATAAAACACAAGAAAGTAATTTTACAAGTAGTATTATCAAATTAGAGATTATTCACAAAGTATTGATGACAAATTGTAAGTATTAAATAACAATGAATTCGAGATTTATTATTTCAAAATATGCCACCCATAGGCAAGAGCGTAGCGAGTCTGTATAAAAAATTCTTTTCAACTCCTACTTAAGGATAGTTTCGGCGACGCGAGCAGACGCAGGGGTTCCCATGAGAGTCGGCAGCCTCGTGTGTGACGACGCCATTTGGAAACAAGTGACGCGCTGGCGGCGACGCGCAAGGTCGCACTCGCCGAACGCGTCGCGGAAGGCACCCCGCGGAGAGCTAGTCCGTGGGGGTGGGGGGGGGGGGAGGGGGGGAGAAGACCGAATTTGGCACGGTGCGCGAACAAGCGTATACGAAAGAGGTGTTTCAGAAGAAACGGGCGGAGAATGTGTTGCGTACAACAGCAGGGCGAATGTTAAAGTACAGAAACGTAAGGGGGAAAAATACGAAAACAAACAAGATTCGCAAGATAACGAGAGCAATACAGATAAGGAAGGAATGAAAGAGACAATTAAACCCCAGAATTTACTCTGTTTTGAATAGAGTAAGAAACAATAAATAAAGGAAACGTGTAGAACATTCTTTCCATGAGTCTCAGAAGCAATAGACAATAGCATTTCATCGTTCAATTTTGTGTTCTGTTTAAATTTTATGATTTACTTCGTAATGATCCGTTTCGATGTCTTATATTTGTAATGTAATTTTCACTACGAAAATGTTCCCTTCTCAATCGTTATGGGAGTTCCCGTCATTTAATGTCGTATGTTAAAAAAGCAATCACTTAATCAACGGTAGAGATATCGACAATATGCAGTTAAAATGGAGAAAGTATATTTTACTTTATGAAAGAAAACATTACACTACTTTAGAATTCGCATTAAAGGTGTCTGTAGAGTTGCCATACAATAATATTCCATTCCTTAACTTACTACATATCTAATTCAAGTGGTTTAATTAAAAGAAACATTTTTATTACATTAATATTTTACGATAGGGACCTCAAAATATTAGTTCTGTCAATTTTCATGAAGAATGTGCGTAAATTACTGCCGAACAAAATCTACAGAGTACTAAAAAAGTATACTAAGAATGTCTTTCAGTGCATCTCAACTAGAAATGAGTTTATTGTGTCTCTTAATCTCATAATATCATACTGTACTAGCTATACCTCTTGAAAGTTACTTCAAAAATTGGACTTTCATTGCCATGTCCTGGGACCTCCATTTACCTCACGCATGTACCAACACTAACATCGTGCAGTCGCTAAAACGTGACCTAAGGAACCCATATGAAGAGGTGAAGCAAAAATGAGATATTATTGTACGTTATTACCATACTTGTAGTAGGGGGTAAGAAAGAATGCGAAAATTATAGTAATCTATAATGAATGAGAGTTTCGATTTCAGAGGCAAAGAAAAGAAGAAAGGATTTTTAAGGATTCGTAAAACAACGTGAGAAGAAACGAGCATGTCCTTCATGGAAGAGGAATATGCAGTAATTATATACCACTAAACTTAATGGTTTGGGTTTCCTAAAAATAGATGCTCTTTTTAAGTGAAGAAAACCGATCCTTGGGGACATCCTGTACGTAATGAGGAAATACAGTTATTAGCATAAAAACAGAGGGAAATAAGTATGAATCAGATGATCCGGAAAGAAATAGAAGTGAGGTACATAGAACGGAAACAATGAAGAATATACGGACAAGAATGTCCAGGGGGAGGGTAAGGCGTGTCTTCCCACGCATCGCTCAGTATGCGGTCGCAGAAGCATTGAGCGTCCGGCTACCGCCGTCACCACCTCCGCCGCCGCCGCCGGAGGAATGCACGAGGACGGAGGCGACGGGCACAGACACCGCCTCCGTCACCACACACTACGATCTGAACTCTTGTCACTTTCTGTACCAGACAAAGTCAAAAAGTTCCCAAAAGTGTCCTAAGGATTTGCGGAGGATAGAGCTCCGCGATTTCTTGACCTCGGTACAGGAGATGTCGATACTCGTTTTAGAACGGGTTGAGTAGACCCGGCAGTCAGTCTGGATGTTGAGGTGTGATTAAAAATCTCCACCTCAGACGGTCTGTACCAGGCAGTACTACGGTTTAATCATCTCGTGTGACACCGAACGTTCTCACCGTTTTCATTTTACTTCTAAAACGCCAATACTGAAATCAATCGAGAATTGACCATCGATACTTTGAAGAAACTCTATGTTTTGCACCTGTGCAATTTCGAAAATAGCAGTTACTTGTCTGCATGTTAGTCTGGGTTTGTTAATATTTCAAATCGACTTTGGTTAAGAAACGTTTTAACTTCAAAAATAATTCATTGAATCACAGGAACATTTTCATGTTGTCTTAACTGTTGAAAACGTGAAAAATCTTTAATCGTAAGACATAGTTGAAGGTATTTCTATTTTCTTTTTTTATACGGAAAAGGTGTGCTAATCTGTTTGTCCATCCGTGATAAGTAGTAAATAGTTGCAATAAGGGCATTGTTGTAACAAGAAAATTAAACAAATAAATTAGATTTATGACACTGGAGACGTTCTCCGATGTTCCGTCAAGCAACGTCGTAACAAAAAAGAACGAGTCTCCGAGTAGAGATTCTCCATTACAGTGTACGAAGTTTATTTTCCGCGAGACAAAATGAGGCATGCAGAGACTCCCCGCGTGCTTTAAGCAGACAGCTTCCACGCTGTCTCCACGAAGGGGAGAAGAGTTGAAGCAGTGAAGTAGCGGTTGGAGAGCAGCGGAGCGCGAAATCCACAAACGCGACTTCCACTCCGTCGCACCGCTGCAGCGCGGCGCCCTCCGCCGCGACGCTCGACACCTGGTGGCGGCGCAGCCAGTATCTCACGCTGAGTGGCGATGACGCCGGCGTGATGGAAGTGACAGCGGTGGACATCTAGAGTCGACGCTGCGGCGGTGGGCGTTTGATGGCGATGAAGGTGTTTGCAGCTGCCACCAGTTGAATGTTGGGGGAGACTTCACTTATCTCTCATTGCTTGATGGATTTTTATTTGGTTTTTTTATTTATTCATGAGCGATATGTGTGTCGCACTGTTCTTCCATAAATTCTTTAGATAAGTACGTGGACCACCATTTTTTAAAAGTTTTTTTTATTGTAGTATTTAAAATGGAAAATGTAGCGTGCTATTGAAGCTTATCTACTTGGAACTAAAGGTGGGTGGCAGGGCTATCGTTAATAGGTGGGCCAGTTAGCTGGGTTTACCAACTTGACTCATGTGAATGGGTTAGTAGGAGTTGCAAGTAAGAGTAAAAGTTAGTGATACTAGGAGTACTAGATGGTTGACTTTTCAGTTATCACAGCTGTGTGAACTGGTACATTGAGTGAAACGCTACAAATTATTTCTCTGGACTCGTCGGGAATTGAACACGGAATGACTCGGTGACGAACAAACATGCTAGACCTGAGCCCCCTCCCTTTTGAAAATAGAAAAGTCGTAAAATACCACGACATATTTATTTTCCTTATTTACTTCATGTTCTACTTAACGATGTGAAGAGGTTTATGCCATCAGATCTGTTCCTCTACCGTTCCACAAGATTTGGTCGAAGTTATTGGGAAGGAGAGATGTTGGGTTCTCCGGGAATGTAAGGAAACAAATCGAACCCTCTCTCTACCACTCAACAGTAATTAGGGAGTGACGGCGTAACCACTTCCCCACGGTTTTCGGTATATCGAAATACGCAGGACCAATTTCATTGTTAAAGCCATGGTTTCTTTTGGTACCTCTCTGTTTTTTGAGGCTTTGAATTATAAAGAATATTCCAATTCAAAGCGCCACAGACAAAATATCACCTACGTCACAAACCAAGTTATACGTTAGTACCAAAGTAGCACTTAGTATGTGTAAATTATTTTGGTTGATATGGAAAAATGATTTAGATGAATATGTTGAATTATCTATTTTATTTAAGTATTTGTGGTCATCTTCAACTAATAATACAATTCTAATGCTCTCGATCACGGTTGTGTATGAAAAAAAAACTTTGTAAGGTTGGACAAACAATAATTTAAAAAAAATCCAAACATGATTACAGTCATTTATGGGATCTTTTCATCGATCTAGTGGTAAACAAAATTTTCATTTTACTTTTGTTCTAAAATTTAGTGTAGGAAAAAAGTGCATTATAAAACTAAACACGTTACCATTAACAAATGGAGGATGCTCTAGCGCACGAAGAAAAATTTCATTTGTTGAAATTGGAATTGGATAACAATTGTGTAATAAAATTCATAGGAGACGAGCTTGGTAGTGGCTGAAATGGAGCCTGATATGTATCCCAAACAGTGGACAAATTCATCTCGTTCCCTATTACCTCTGTGCATCTTAGGAACCACGAAAAATGATCAGAACAAGACAAGAGCAACTGTACCAATATAAAGGTGGTAGAAACATCCGTTAAATACCACCATAACGTCGACTTCAGTATCGAACAATTATTCACACTTTCATACTTTGAGTGGTACGAATAAAATTTTATGAGAATATTAAATCCAAATTGATGTGCAACAAACAACTGTTTGTATTGCGCCAAACCGACAGTGGGTGTGGAGAAAAAACTCCGAGCAAATACGAGCGTAGAAACGCGTGCAACGGTATGGAGAGGGGTGGTGAGGGATGAATTAAAAGGGAAGTACGGTTGGGAGGGGGGGTGCAGGCGCGACGCTAATTGAAGACGTAGAGACAGCAGAACGCCGCCGTCCGCACAGGCGCTTAAGAACCTGTTGAACTACGAACATATTACACTTCGCTCGGGATCTCAGACGGGAACGAATGCACACCTAATGAGGCCGGACACCTCTGATATTAAAAGGAACGGGTTAACGCTGTTTATACGTTCGCTCGGATTCCGGGCGACGTCTGCTCACCGGCGCATGAGACTTCCGGAAGCAAAATGCCCGTCGTTGGTACTCGGTGTACAGTGGGAGGAACACACCTTTTTGATGAACATAACTTTTGTTTTGCTACTATTTGGGAGATACCGCAAAGGCGACATGAGACGTGAAATTATATTACTTTTCTATTTTTTTTTTCAATTTGCCAAACACCTTCGAATATTTTGAGAAAATTTTGTCGTTTCAGAGCTCAAAAACAAATAAAAGTATTGTTTGGGAACAAGATTAAAAACACTCGAGGAAAAGTGAATGTGGAACCATATATGACATGTTGACGCTTTCGAATCGTTTTAGACAGACATTTTTATTCATCCAGTTTGCTGCCTTAGCAGATAATTGTCATGGTAATGAAACTAAAGATGCTATCCGAATCAATTGAACATTATTGAAAATATACGATAACTAACTCCAAATATTAAACTGCGTCGTTGATGCGAATGAATATACTGTTTTTATGCTAACCAACATATTGCAATAATTTATTCAAAACTTGAAGGGACTTACAAAACATACAACAATGAATAATCAACTCAAATATGAATAATTTCCAAGCACCTTCGCTTTATATATTGACGAAATTTGAGCGATTTCGAGAACATTTGTAGCCCAATGAAATATATTTTACCATCAGGAATGTCCTTATGGTTAAATATATATGTCCTGAAACATAAAAACAATTTATTTTTTCCACTTCTGTCCCTTTAACAATCTAGTCGTAGTGTTGGGAATATGGTATCTCATGACTCTTTATGGAAGGGGAATTGCAAGGGTATCAGATGCCTTCCCATGGCGGATGATGTATGAATGATATGAGAGTGAATGATGAGGACTATTGTGCGGGAATGAAAGGTGGCGGAAACAGGAATACCTCGAGAAAACCTGCCGCTTCCGCAAATATACTTGGCTCAGCTGAGGTTGGAACCAGTGTAACCAAAGGTAGAAGACGAGTTCAACACTGGTCGTCCAGATAATCACAATATAATAATAATAATAAATAAGTTTGTCAAAAAAGCAGTACAAATGTGTATGAACATGTGGAGGACAATAAATCAATTTACTCTCCGGAAGCAAGAAAGGGACCATCCCATCAATTCCGATCAAGGGCCCTAAGGCAGAGGCGGATTTAACATTTCAGTACACTCCTAATATAAGAATAGTTCGGTACATGTTATAATGTTAATAAAATACCAACAAACTTGTATTTAATAAAACACAAAATGTTATTTCAGAACTACGCATTATTGTGAAATGATAGATTATTCGGAAATGATAGTGTATAAATCGTAAGTACTAAAATAACATAAAATTTGGGACATTATTATTGCGATTGATATTACAAGACATGAGCCCAGAGAGCCTGTACAAAAAAAATCCGCCTCTACCCGAAGGAAAACCGGACAAAAACCCGGGTCAGGAAGGACCAATCCTATGCCCAGGACCAATGTTTCATCTCCAGGAAAGTTTATTTCGGGGGATATTTCGTCCCCAAAATGATGTATTTCCTCCACTGTGCTTGTAGGGCGGCGAGAGAGATACCGTGACCGCAGCGGGAGACCTATTACGGCGATCAAGACGCCGGCTGACTGACCGTCCATCCGTCCGCTGGTCACGGGTGGTAGCCGTTGTTCAGATTAACGCTGCTGATTTTGTATTCAGCACATTTCGTTGTGAGTGTCCTCTAAAGTAATGTTTAGTGGATTAGCATCGCTGTATCAAAAGGACGCCGTTATTCGGGTGGGAGAGGAAGGTATTACGCGGCAACTACAAATAATTAAAGTAACGGCAAACTACGAGGAATATTATAGCAGTAGAATTTCTCGTAAGTTACTATATGTACTTGAAGATATTTTAGTAAGCAGAGATTTTTATCGCAAGAAATGTTGTTAACAGTCTGATACAGTAAAATTGTAATTGAAGTACGAGTATATCCGCTCGAATTAATTATTGGATTAATGTTCCGTATTATTATAAATGTCGCAAGAACATATGGAATTGAGATCGCTCTGCATATTTTAAACTCACTTTCATGTCTTTATCACAATTTTAATTTTACCCGTAATTACTATAAATAAATTTATATTATAGATCTATTTAAAACAGAATTAAGATTTCGTAAATTGATGTGAAACGGTGGTACTACTGAAAATTTATCACATTGTAAAGAATGTAATTTATGTGTTTTTTACGTTTTTGTAAAAATTTCATAAATTTTTACACATTTTAAAAATAATATATTAAATTATTAAGGCACATACTGGTAAAAATTGGTAAAAATTCGCTCGATTTGTTTCCATTGTTCTTAGAAATGCGTCCGCTAAGTAACCCATTTGCTGTAAGAATATCTTCATTAAAATATGTATTAGTGTAAATGGACATAAATTTACTGCATCACAAAATTATGAAATACATTCCAATGTGTTGAACTTTAATTTATGTATAAAAGTAATTTACATGTCAAAGTAAAAATTTTATTTGGATTAAAAAACCGAAACAGTGTTTTGAACAAATGGAAAGGCCAATGTGGATGTTCGCATTGTCATTATATTCGAGCCTGCTTCATTTTCTTACCACCACAATTCCGACGCTCTGTGAGGAACCATTATACAGAATGTGGAATTATGTTCCCTCAAACCTATTTATTATGGGGTGGAGTTAATGCCATGAGACCTTCTCTTCCTACGTATGTTGTACGGTTTTCTAGACAGATATTAGTTTTCAGGGATGTCTGAACTTGCCAAATCGTCTTGAGAATGTGAGGAAAACTGGTTAAAAACCTCATCCAGTTTGGACAGTTGTGAGATCGAACTCACTTCTGCCATTCAGATCTATGCACTAGCGAAGGAATTACGCTATGTATTGTATTACGCTATGAAGGCAACGTTGCGTAACCTAACAAAAGATGGTTGTTCACCTAATCACGACACTGAGTATCCAATTATCAGAGCAAGAATTTTTCTAAATTAAATTAATATCGAGTAACAAAAATTGTTCATTCTTTACTATAGAGTGTACAATAATTATGTGTATTTATGTATCTGAATTCTTTTTCCCGAACAGCTCCAACGATATTTAGGTTATTCACAAAATAGACGTACTTCGGGATGAAAAAACTATTTAACATGGTATCATTTTCGAATGGAATCGTTGGTTTTATTTTTTCATGAGCAAGTACATATAACAGGGGTTACAATTGTTTACATACCGGCAAAGTTTTGTGAAATATATGGAGTCAAAGTAATGAAACCTCAGCTATGGAAACATTACCAGTAATTTATGGATGATATTAGTGATTTATGGATGATATTGGCAATGAAGGACGACTGAAGTATGGGTTAATTAAAAACGCGAGCACATTTAACATACATTCTACATCATTGCTCTCTGAGCAATTAGCTGTCATCCGAAATTTGTGATGTTATCAACTTGTATTCTTTGAGATATTTCGACACATGTTAGGTATCAACTTCGTTCGTTCACTAAACCTGAGTTGGTTTCAACGGCGTTGGCTCGCGAGTCAGAACTTTTATTCGAAAAGCGGCTACGTGATGACCACGCACCACCCCCATCGCCGCCGCAGCACCAGCGCGCCAGTGAGTGAACACAAGAGGAACGCTGACAGCTCCTATAACTAGAATGTCACAGTGGGAGTAGCCAACGCCGACTGCCCCGCTTCGCTACCGCCGCCGCAGACCCGTTGCTCTGCACCGAGCGGTTCCTTGTTTGTGAAGGAACGGGACGGAACGGAGAAGACAAGTGGAGTCACGGATATGATATTTGGAGCAAACTGAGAATACTACTTGGAGATGCTTAATGGTGGAGTCAGAGTGCTGAGTAGCTGACTGGATGGCCGAGGTTCGATTCCCGGTGAATTTAGGATTTTTCATCACATCTCTACATCACTGACTCCGAGACATACTAAGCCCGCTGATGAATGAGTATCGGTAGTATCCTGAGGTCAAATCGGGCAGAGCGACATCTCTTCTTCCTCCTAGTGCGCAGGCACAGTAATTGTTGTGTTCTACCCTTGGGCACTTTCAGGGCGTTCTATGGGTCAGTTGACTTCGACTCGATTCTTATTGGCGTACACATAAATTTGTCTGGGTGCGAGGGAGATGTTAGTAAACCATGACCTAATGACGAGCACCTTTAAAAACGCTTCTTTTCCCAGAAAAAAACCCAAATGATGTATACTTATTAACAGGTCTGTTAATTTCAGTAGTTTCCTCTTGTTTGTAGAAATTAAGAAAGATAAATTCTAAAGTACATAGAAACTCTAGGAATAACCTATCACAATTTTCTGATGTGGAGTTTTGGAACCTTGTGCCTTCCTTTATTTCCATCATTATCATCCATATGTCCTTCCATTTCTTGAGTAACATAAAAATGTAAATCTGTATCACAATCAGAACTTCTAACCAACTAAGGTAACGTAGACGTAGCATAGCATTATATTTTTAGAGACAGTGCGTTTGAATCCCTGACGAACTAGGTGAACATTTGCGCTGATGTTTTCACAACAGAGAAATTTCGGTACCTGACTTCACCACTCCAACACCTCTGCTTCACTCAGTGATGCGTTGGAATCAGGACTGATACTGGTCAGTATATTTATATTAGCAAAGACGATCTTTAATGACCCCTATACTTAATTAAGAGCATGAAATGTTTAGATAAGGTCAGATATTAAAATAAATTTATGCATTTGCCAACGTTTCGGCAAATACATTTCCTTCCTCAGTGTAGACTTATAAAAATACATGGTTCATACAAAATTAATTATGATACACTATATACATTCACAAATTTAATTATCGATTAAAAGATTCCAAATTTTTCATACATATTGTCTTCGGTTAATGTAAAAATTGGCGGTAGAGGGGATGATGTTGCTCTGTAGTTTATTCATGTATGAGGACTAAGTGACGGGCTAGAGGAAGATTGCTCCAGTATGTTAAGGGAAAATTCGGCAGTCAAAAGAAAACCTATATATGTATATAAGACATGTAACGTTTAGTGTATAATTTATTTTGTAAATACTTATAGTTTATAATAATCAATTTTGAATGAATCGAAAATTCCTGTATATCTACAGTTCTGAGGAAGAAAATATATTTTCCGAAACGTTGCCAATATATGAATTTATTTTTATTTCTGACCTTATCTAAACATTTCATGCTCTTTATTTTATATTTGCAATTAACCAGCAAAATAAAATAAATTTCTTCCATTCCACTCTTTTCATAACCATGTTAGTTCAGAGGTTTCGTATTAATTAGTTTTCCATTTTGTCCTTAGAATTCACATCTCGTCATTGCTGTCATCCTCTTGAATTCAACTACAGCCATAGTATGTCACAAAATCCTTGAACCTCTGTTTCCATGTGTGTCTAAAATTTTATTACTCGGCCCTCCATATCCACACTACCAAATAGTCGCACATTATAACGTTCCGCAAATTTTGCATTACAAGTTCCCGCGACATAAAAAGAAAATACCTATCCTCTCATAAAGTCTTTGAAAAAGGAATAACTTATCCGTTGACTACGTTTGCCCTTTGTTCTCAAAAGAACTGACGCAAACATAAACCCCTGTTTCGATTCATACGTTAACCTTACCATAACACCACGTCACACAAAGCGACCTCCGGAGGTTTTAAAGGTCCGGGTCTCAAATTTCGTCGTGAATGTCTCTGGAGAGACGTATCGCTGCCACTAGAAGGCGACGCCAGCACAGCTCGCATACTTGCGAAGCTTTAGAAACCACTGCGAACTGTAGAAATGATCGATGGGGTGTAGTGATGGAGAAATCGGTTCCCAAGGGAACCCACGAGTCGCCTTGCTGGCTGCCACCAGGGAAATGTGTTGGGGCCATTTGGCACCGCGCCTGCTGTTGCTACTGCTGTTTGCGAGAAAAAGGCATACCTCCAGTCAGCGTAGCTCACGGGGTAGAGCGCCTAGTTGCTCGCTAGATGGCCGGGGATAGATACCAGGTGGGGAGAGAAAGTTTTCATCTTACCTCAATATCCAGAGACTCCCAGGTTTATAGAGCCTGCTGTAAAATGAGTACCAGGTCTATCTTGAGGTCAAACCGCCCGGAGCGAAATTTCGGCCACATCTCCTCCACCTAGTGCTGAGGTTCAGAAATTCCGGTGCTCTTCCCTCCGTAAACCACACGGACACCCCGTCGGGGACTTTGGTGGGACAGTTTGAGTTCTTTCGGGGGCAGTCTTCGAGAGGAATCAAGTAAGCAAGGTTCTAATGTCTCAAATGATTCTTCAAGAGCGATACTGGAAACATATTGAATGGCACTATTTCAAGTTGAGTAATTGTTGTTCCCAGAATTCCAATTAATAAAGAATTATTGAGTTCAGGTCACTTGCGGTGACTTGGTGTACATAAACAATACAACACAAGGAGTTGGGTGGCACTGAATAGGTCATAATATATTGATGTTGGCATAAGAAATTCGAGTAAAAGTATAATATATCATTTGAATCGTGATAATTTTTAAAAGTATTGATGGCCTAAACTCACGTGTCTACCATAATTTCCATTTCCCTAAAAGTTATCTTTTCAAGGGGAAACGAAATAAAAATATTTTGCTTGAAATTACTCTCGGAAAATATATAGTACTGGAGTGTTATGTTTCCATTCGCATTAAATTCAAAGAGTTAAATAAATATTAGTATATCTTCGTTAATGCAATTATCACAATTTTGTGAATATTCTTGGACACCTAGAACAAATCACATTCTTGAAAAAGAAATATATTTCTTTTTTTTCTACTTTTATATAGTCCTGAAGTAACCAGTGCGGCATGTTCACCAACAAATCATGAAACTATTGAAAAACTCTTTATTACTGATTGATATCCTGATGTACGAGTCAACAGCTCATCCTTAATTAGAGCTAGTACTACTTGTCTCAAGCAAAGGTGGCAGAAATGTTAAAGTAGCCGCCACCTGCGGTCGAATTGTGGAACAGCAGTGTGATACACGCTCCGCGGTTCTTGCTACTATTGACACGAATGGTACAACGCCTGACTTCGTGCAGTGCTTTGTAGACCAAAGATTTATACGTTTCGGTGCCAAAACCTTGTTAAGACGTGTAACAGTTGTCAGGGGCACATGAACCACGAGGCGAAGAACTCAGCGGGGATCCGGGCGCGTTGGCTACCACACTTGGACTACGTTCCGCGTCCGCCCGATGAGTTCGAACGTGCAGTTTGTTGCAAAGATAGTTCCCTTTATCACACATGGAAAGAGAGAGTAGTAGCCTCACAGTTAATTAACAATAACTCTTCATACAATCTTGAAACCTTGAATCAACGACAAAGAAGGATGTTTCAGACCTTGCAATCACCAAAATGTTAAATTTAATAAATTATGGATCAATTCGAACTTATTGTTTGCTACTACACTTGGTTAGTGTAAAAATTACTTTCTTTTAATTTCAATTGCTCTACATTTTTATATCCATAATCATTATATCACCTCAATATTTGTCCGAATCAAAGATTTTTGGAAAACTAAAGTCAAATTTTCTCAAGGATATACTAAAGAAAGATCTAACATGAAAACTGTTATCTGAGAACCGTCTAGCCATTATATTATAATACACTGTTTTATTTTGAATTTGCAGTACCGTTAACCAAATAACACATGACTCAATGAGAGGATAGAACGCTAGAAACGTGACTGACATATTTGGAACACTCCACAATTGGAGGAGTTCTCTGTATGAAAGAAGCATTTTTGAAGAATAGTGAATGGAATGAATAAGAGACACACAAAGAAGAACTGACTAAGAGACGAGGAAACCAGAAGTAGTATTCTCCACACAAAGAATCCCTAGGCAGTGCATGGGAAAATTGAAGAACAGTTTTCGACAATGGAACAGTTGATATGAACACATGAAGTTCCATTTAAGAAATTCTTAAAGAACAAGTAACAGGGGTGGCCCCACCGGTGGCTGAGGTGGTAGTGTAGTCGCTCATCACCAAGTCTTCCCGGGTTCGATTGCCGATGAGGCGAGAAAATTTGTAGCTTTCCACATTAATGTCCCAGTTCATATAGCTGTGACTACTGAAAAGCAAACCTACCTTCCTCTATACAGCTAATCTTAGTATCAATAACTCTAACTATTACTAACTACTTCTACTAACCCTTCCACGTGGGCCAAGTTGTTGGTAAACCCAGCTAACCGGTACACCTACTACTAATAGCTTACTACCCAACTCCTAGCTCCTATCGCTCCATGTAGACAAGCTTCAATAGCACGCGACATTTCCCATTTACAAATACAACAATTTTAAAAAATTAACAGGAAGTAGACATGATTCAGTAGTGATCAGTTTAAGCAATGAAGACACAAAATTTGATTATAAGGGTTTTATATTTTAATTCTCTACTTAAACACTTATTTTCAACGGGTCATGATTATCATCAGAGACATTATAAAATTTTATAAAAGCGAACATCAAGATATCCTTCATACCTGATCTATCCTTTAATAATAAAGCACGGTGTTCTTATAAGATAATAAACTTTGTCAAAAAAGCAGTTACAAACTGGGTATGACCACGTGGCGGACAATAAATTACAAGCAACTACTCTCCACAAGCAAGCAAGGGACCATCCCATCAATTCCGATCAAGAACCCAAAGGCAGAGGAAGATTTAACATTTCAACTTACTCCTAACGATAAAAAATAGTTCGACACGTGTTACAGTATAAACAAATACCAACAAATATTGTATTTAATAAAACAGAAAAGTCATTTCACAAATACGTATTGTGGATAATTAGTAACTATTAAATAACACTAAATCCATTAATAATTATTTCAATTGACGCCGTGTCTAGGCAAGAACCTAGCGAGGCGTTATAAAAAATCCGCCTCTACCTGAAGGAAAACCGGAGAAAAATTCGGGACAGGTTGGGGCTACAGAATTGATTTACACAACCGTGCCAGGGAAGTACATATCCAACTAAATTTATATGAGTAATAAGACATAATACTAGCAAGCAGGAAAATAGTTTAAAAATTGTTGCAAGATATTTAGAAAGTACTACAACAATGGCGTGATAAAGTACAAGACGATTTTAATTTTTACTGAAATCAATAAAATCTTTTACAGTGTAGAAGCACTGGTATAGAAGGTAGCGTTTAACCGCAGATTTGAAGACATTCAATTTAATAATATCTTTTATATTTTTGGACAGCGAATTATATAAAACGATTCCCGATTTATACGTTTTTTTTGTCAAAGTGTGATTGACGCTCTCGGACAATGAATATTATTCCTATTGTGAGTATTGTGTTCGTGAACAAAACTGTTTTGTATGAAACAAGGGTGGTGCTTCAGTAATTCGGTCTTAAAACCCGACAGTTTCATAAATATAAATGTAGGGAAGTGCTAAAATATTTAATTCCTTGAATAAAGGTTTACAAGTGATTCGGGGGTGACATTTACAAATTATCCGAACAATCCTCTTTTGAATTCCGAAAGTTTAGACGCTCTGTCCGGAATGGCCCCAGAAGATGACGCCGTAAATGGGAATAAACATTTGCAAAATATACGCAACGGAAAATATTTGGACTAACAATATTAATTCAGATACGTAATGTGTAACACAATTTACTTAATTTGGAATTAAGATTGTCAACATGACAATTACATTTGAGGTTGTCTTGAATATGGAGACCTAAGAATTTTGTATTAGTAACAGTTTTTAATTGTGTACCGTCTAACGAAAGAGAAACCTGGGGTAAATATGTTGTTATACTATTGTGAAATGATATAGACACTGTTTTGTCAGTGTTTACAATGAGGCGATTTGCATGGAACCAAGCAGAGAGGTTAGACAAAACTTTTTGAGCTTCGGCGTGTTTACGTAGTAGATTAGTGACATCGGCAAAACTGATGTGGAGGATGACATGTCGTTCACATACATCAAAAAGGGTATANTGTTTACGTAGTAGATTAGTGACATCGGCAAAACTGATGTGGAGGATGACATGTCGTTCACATACATCAAAAAGGGTATAGGGCCGAGAATTGAAGCTTCAGGTACTCCGCGAGTTTCTGAAAGGCAAGCTGAAGTACTTTATTTTTAGTATATGATATTTCGAGCTGTTGATATCTATCTTTTAAATAGGAAGTCAGCCACTGATGCGCAAGTCCACGAATGCCAAAATATTGTAATTTTGAAAGGATAATTTCGAGATCAATGACATCGAATGATTTACATAAATCAAGAATAACACCCTGAGGATTTTCTCCATGGTCAAGAGAAATAATAACATCATTTAAGAAAGAAAATATGGCGCTGGTGGTGGTAAAGGATTTCCGAAATCCGTGTTGATCGTCAGAGAGAATGTTATTTTTTGATAGAAAATCTAGAAGACTCTTGTAGAACAATTTTTCAAGGATTTGTGAGAAAGAGGATAGTAGAGAAATTGGTCGATAATTACCAACATTGTGTTTGTTTCCTCTCTTGTATAAAGTTTTCACTTTAGCTCTCTTAAATATGTTACAAAACAACCCCTTTCGATAAAGAAATATTAAACATATTTATGAGTGGATTTAATATAACGTGGGACGAACATTTAACAATAAACTCGGGTATACCATCTACGCCTGTCAAAAATTTGCTTTTTAATGAGCTGATGATTCTCATGACTTCACTGGCGTTAGTTTCGGAAGTGAACATAGAATGGGGCAAGTGGGTGGATATATTTGGGGGACATTGGTTTTGGGATATTGAATTAGTTATTTTACCTACTTCTGAGTAGTAAGAAATTTGCGATGTCAAGTGGATTTGATACGATTTTGCCATCGTTTAGTAGGGAAATGTTTTCTTCGCGATTTGCAGGTGACGTGTAATTCTTAACAGTATTTCAACTGGTTTTGGTCCGGTTGTTCGATTTTAGTATCTGTCTGTCATTTTCCGTAACTTAAGCTGCATAGACTACTTTTCGGAGAATAGTCTTATATTTACGGAAATAATCATGGAATTCGGGTGGTTGCGTATAGAGGTTTGAAAGATAAAATAAACGGCGTTTGTTTTTGGAAGAAATTCTTATCCCTTTGGTGATCAATCTATTGTATTTCTTTGTGTTAATCAATTTGCGTTTTATTGGAAAGCTACAGTAGTAATGTTTTAGGAATATTGAGATAAATACATTGAATTTGTCGTCGGTGTTTTGGTAATTGTAAACATCATTCCAAGTTTCCTCACGCAAATAATTTGTAAATATGGATAAATGTTTGTCCTTAAACTCTTTAGAATACTTGTAAATGATTTTAAGTGGTTTCAGTTTATCTTTAATGGTCAACACTTGCGCAAGTTCATCGCTGTATCCGGCACAAAACACTTCAGAGAAATACGAGAATTCATCGTTGACAATAATCTGATCTAGCAATGTTTGAGATGATCTGGAGAGGTGAGTGTGGCCATTTATCGTAGTTACAAGGTTTAAGAAGTCGATAATATTCTTGAATAGATTTATAGGTGAATTTGCTAATCGGAAGCACCCAGGAAAGGTATGTTGAAATCACCACATATAACGTTAGATTTTTTGGATTTACGTGTAATACGTTTTAAAATAATTTCAAAGTTCCGAAAAAATGTCAATATCTGATTGGGGAGGTCTATAAATACATAAAACAATAATACCTATGTCGGTCAAATTAAGTGCAAAAAATTCGAATACGCTATCAACGCAGAAGTTCTCGTAGTCTGACAATTGAGAAGATAAAATATCATTAGGAACGTAGATACACGTACCTCCATGGGTTTTCCTTTAAAATTTTGTCGACAGTAAGAATGTGCTAAATATTAATTAGAAATATAAGTATCATTGATGTGGTAGGTTGAAAGCTATTGTTCTGTGAGACATAGTAAATCGAAAGTATTTTCGTGTACAAGAATTTCAATGTTTGTCAATTTGGTAATATGGTTGTCAATGTTAACTAATCAATGATTACGCACAAGCTATTAATTTTGAGGAATTATTATCCAATCATTTATCTGTTACCCAGGAAGAATGGAATTCCAACGTTTTTATTTTGATTTGTTTGCTCAGGAAAGACCAAGAAGTGGTATATTGAATCGAAGAATATTCATGTTTTAAAGAGTTTATTTTTTATACAAATAAGTATGACGACTACATGAGTCAGAACATAGTTTTAAATAAAATTAAGTTTCTATAACTCACCGCTAGCGTTATGTTGTCTTAAAGAAGAATTTAATTCTGCCTCATATCCCCTCTATTTAAATTAGTGCACTGGTAATATTATTAAAATCGTAGTGAACTAAAAATTTGTATGAAAGCTGAAATCGCTATGAAGTATTACGATCCGATACAAAAGAGTAAGAGTTGAGAGATACATACTAACAACACATGAAACACTTTCCTCGTGTCTCTTAGGATTGGCGATGGAGAGACAGTGTGGACTGCATTGGCGACGCGCAGCTCAACAGAAGACATCGGTGAAGGAAGGGTGGAGTGGGGGGTGGGGGGAGATGGCGGTATTCGCGTCTTCTTGGCACTACACTCGGGACCGTCCTCCGCGACTCACTCCCACGCTACACTCCTCCCCGCTCTGCAACTGACGCTTCCCTGAGAATCTTCAGTTACTCCACTTCCAACATCACCTACACGAGGGAATCGAAGGAATATGCGAATTAGTATGGTGTCAACACGTTCGTTTTTTTTTTCTTTAGTTAACGTCCGGAAATTAATCAAGATTATTAACTTCTTTTAACAAATATTATGTTTAATATTGAAATAGTGTATATAAATATATTCCGTAATAATTTTTTTCTTTACCATTATTATTATTATTATTACTGTTATAGTCTTAAAATTTGTTGACCGTTCCTATAATTTCAGGCAGTTATTCTGTTTTTTTTTAATGAGACTTTAGGACTCACCAACATCAAGGTCATTAGAGCCCTTGGCAGTTTTATATTACTTTTCTTGGTGGATTTGAATGACACGGATTAAACTGTCGTTTTAAGGTTTACTATGAAACTGGAAATATGACATTTTGTCTTCGGTTTTTCAGTTTGATAAAGTACTTCGACATTTACGTTGCAAGAGCTGATGAAACTTCTGAACGAGAATATTTAGTGTTGAAGATCCAAATTCGATAGTCTCGTAATGCTGATTGCTTGATCAATGAAACCAATATTGTAACTATCATCGACGAAATACGAATTATTATTTCATATCAACGTAGAAAATTTATATTTCACGAAATTCTTTTACAGCACACGATCTACACCTAATGAATGAAAGATGTTTTAAAAATTGAACAAAAATAAAATGGAAGAAGCAGTAAGTTTCACTAAGATGAAACGAATGGGAATTAAAGAAAGTCGACTCATTTCACCAATCATCCACGATAGGAGGTAAGAAAAAGCAGAACCACGCTAGAAAATCAGGAATGTTAAATATGTATAAATTAAATAAAACATCCTTTTTTCCTCCTTTCTCACTGTTATAAAAATAACCTCCACGCAACCTATCACCATCACCAAGTTCATTCTAGGAAACTGTTTCCGCGGGCTGGCTCGCATGTTGGCGCACTCCCCGCTCCCACGTGAATCCTCCATTCAAATGAGAACTCCTTGACGTCCTGAAATATGTCGCGGTTGCGCGGGAGTTTGAGGTGCATGCTAAGCGGAGACAGACTGCCTTCGCGGATGACTTCAACTGCCTCCGAAATGGCTCCGAAACACACGCTCCCTTCAGCGCACGAATGTCAAGTGAAATGTCCAAATGAAAGCCCCCCGGGTGGCTCAGGGAATAGCATGCTCCGGGCTCAATTCCAGGATAGGCCAGAAAAAAATTTGTAGCTTTCCACTTCAATGTCCCAGTTCATATACAGCTGTGACAATTGGAAAGCAAATCCTCCTAATATCACTATCCCTTATTATTACTTACTACTACTAACCCCTCCACGTGGGCCAAGTTGTTGGTAAATCCAGCTAACAATGACCTACCACCCAACTCCTATCGCTCCATGTAGATAAGCTTCAATAGCTACATTTCACATTTACAAATACATCAATAAATAATGGAAAAGTGAAGTGTCAAAGTTATATTCGAGTGTTCCAACACACTACACAAAATTTGAATTGAATGTTTCAAGAAAAGATTTTGTGTTTGTTAATCTGTAATTCTGTTAATCCTCCAGAGGTTTTAATTGAACAACTTGCTTTTCTCACTGATGGTATACTCCATATGGGGCATTTGGGGCTGCGCCCTAGTAAGACCACTTGTCAAGGCTACGTCCTATCTTGTTAGAGCTTCGAGAAAAAGTTATATGTTTATTGTTAAAAACGCAGAGGGTACCTCCCAGGCTACGTTTGAATGTTTGCATTAAGAGCATTATCAACAATACATCAATAAATTATATTATAGATTATATTATAATCATAATTATAATTGCGGAATAAATTATACATAAAGTAAATTAATTTACAAACGTTTCCGCGAAATATTCCGTAAGGTTTTGCCAGTAGAACCTAAATTTAAAGAAGAATGAACGGAAGAAATAACAGGGTAGAATTACTTTTCGCCCATCTTGAACAAATATTTCTCATCGTGAAACAAATTCTCAACGTGAAAAACCTTTCTTCGCTATTTAAACAATTTATTCACGTTTGTGGTATGTACAAGGATATTTATCTCAAGACAAAGCTTTTACTCACATCTACTAGACGTAACTTAAGAGCATTTTAAACTTTGTTCAATTTTCAGTGAGATAAAAGTTAATAATTTGAAAGATGTAGCAATTGGAGTCATGCAAACGAACCAACTAATGTTTATAGTTCGTGTCTAGGGTATACTTGTCAGGAGTACTAGATAAAATCTCTCCTACGCCAATAATGTATTCAGCTTCACACACGTGATTACTAATAAAAAGTTGAGTAGCCTGAATTCATTTTATGGAATCACGGTAAAACAAGGTACTTCCTTACTTTATAGCATCATGTTGTCTATAACATGATATCTTTACTTGGCTGACATTTTATGTGCATCCCTGTTCATAATATAATTATTCTCTACAATTATATGATGTAAAAAATGTAGACACATGTACTATGGATGGCATTTCAGTACAGATTGTTTCGTTGGATACTATCCAAATAATCAATAATCTAGATTTTATTTTCTTGTAAATATTTTTCAGTAATTCTATAAGGAATAGTAGCATGTTACAATTAAGATACTAGATCAGAAAGTGCCTAATATTTACCAGAGTTAGGTACTCAAGGCTAAGAAGAAAATTAATGGTATTTTCTATGTATTCTGTTTAGTATGTAAAACTTTCTCAATTTTTTTTTATAAATATAATTTCAAGCATTTTTTAAACATATCCAAACCTCTTAGCTGCAAAGGGCGCGTGAGTTCGAGGATTAGCTGCTAGATTAGGGACGTGACACCGGAAACATTATAGAATAGTGGAAATAGAAACAGGAACTAGAATTTAAAGCACATTTAAAAGAGTAATATTATACACAAAGTATGTATTACAGTTATGAATCATTTACTACAATCTTTTTTATTTTGTACTTTTAATAATAATTATTACACATATTTAAGACATTAAAGAAACAATTTGAAGAAAGTAATGAGACAATTAGATAACTTCAATGTATCAATAACAGTTGCTCATTGTCAAACAGAATTTCGGAGAAACCACACTAGCTTTGTGAACAAATATGATGGGAAGGCTTACGTAGTCAAGAACTCCATACCTCAATGCAAACACGTCCCCTTATCGTGAGAATTAAGTGTTTACAATACATTTATCGTACCAATAGCTCTAGTACTTTCAGTAACTAACTTTTGAGTCACAAATTTCCTCGTCCTTCCGTTCCAATTGGGACCGTAGTTGCAAAGCACCGTTGTCCGGCCTTTCCGTGGACATGCAGTGCCCAGTGCCCGTTTCGATGAGTCTACCTGCGGCTTCGCTTTTGTCCCCTGCCAAAGCAGAATGCTGCTCTTTTGTCAACGGAGACACTCCCCATTTCTCTGGTCGCTTCCTCTTTTCGCGGCGCGCATTTTTGCCGCGTGCGCAGCAGCGACTAGCGCCAGATTCCTAGGCCGCGAATTCTTCGTGTGGAATCAGAGAAAACTCCCAGGAACTCTTCTCTCATTCCCTCCCAGCGATCGACCCACGTGTTTTTCGCTCAGTGGACCGTGCGATGGCTAATGAATCTTTGAAGCGGTTTTTCACAAGGAATGACCTTAAGTTTGCTACAATATTTTGTCTTCCCAGGACGATTTAGAAAAAAGGTTACTCGAATGTGGAAATTGTCACTGTAAATTAAACACTTCTAAGATAACTGTTTAGAATGGCTAAACCTTTTCAGTTCATTAATGACTTAAATACATGATCTTATTCTATTTCAGAATAATTCACAGTTACATAAAGAATACACCGATAAGACACCCAAAATATTATCTATAAACAATCACCGTCCTAAACTAACAATTGCAAAGGTATTTAAGTATCCACAAAAATATAAAATACATTATTTGCATATGTTCAATACGATAATAAAATATTACATTAAATATAATTTCTTGTATGTTTCATAAACGCGTGACGAAATTTTGAACGACGAATTTCAATTGTCACACAAAAAGAACTTCAGATATTTATATATTAATTCTGTGTCCAAATTGAAAGAAACGTAAGCTAATTTTTTTCAGTGACAAAACGTTTATTGAAAACCTTTTTAATAGACAGAGTTGAACAAGGAACTTACGACTCGTTTAACAGACACTGTGTCGCAGTGATAACAATCAACTATGCTGTTGATTAACGCACAAGCGACATCAGGACTAACGAATTACAACTACAAAAAATCTGACCCTCAATATTTAAGAATATTATACTCCCTGTTCAGAGGGATTATCGTCGAAAGTGAAAGTGCGTGTTCGAGAAAGCATGCGCGTTCACCTCGCTCTGCGCGTGCGCGAAGAATCTCCTCGTGCAGAGGTCAGGGTCAAGAGTAGCAGTCAGCGTGTTCCAGTGTAAGTGGGAGTGGATCTAATAATGGCGAGGAAATGAAGATTGTCACGTCACAGAAGCAAGTACTTCTTACGCGTAGTTCACGAGCTGAATTTTGGAGTTACGTTTTGGTAAAGGCAATATTATTTTTATACGCACCAATCATTCTCGGAACTTAATTTAATGGGTGGAGAAGGTGGAATTGAAGTTTAGTAGCAACTAAATTAGTATACTAATCTATCAGTCAACACATTTTTTAGCCAACAAACCTTTTTGTCTTTATATATTACCCTCTCTTATGAAAGAGAGAGCAAATTTTATAAGTTAAAATTTACATCAACTTACAAATTTGTTGTTACTTTTGAATTTTTTTAAATGAAAACTACTATTTCAGGAAATAGTTTGAGTTCACGGTGTAAACCACTCATTAATTTGGCGTACTCCCGACTAGTCCCTTTCGTATTCCAAGTTGGTAACCGCTGACCTAGAAGAAGGTCACAGATACAAGACCGTAACGTGTGTAGTTACACTACAGAGGCGCAGCGTCACTCGTATAACGTGTACGAGTATTCTTCGTCCTTGATATAAGAATATTTTTCGACTTAATACAATTTTAATAGAGTGTAAATGAAGATTATGGAGGAGTTGTAGAGCATCCTTCCATGTCCTCCTCGGGTGATGCATCTCTTCTTCGTCGAGTGTTCAATTCGAGGCATATTCTCCGTGAGTGCTTTTCCTTCACTTGTACCTTTGCACGCACTCTCAGGTCCAGCGCCTGGGCGGCGAGCACGCATATTGATAGCATTACCTGACTTGCTTCACTGAAGCTGGCGGTGGCGGTGTGTGCGCGCGCCGCATAGCGAATGACTACGCTGCTGTCACCGCAAAACCGTCTCCGCACAGTTCCCATAAGTAATATTCTCCTCGATCAAAAGAGGATTTCGAAATGGAGCGCCTGTGTTAGGGTGGTTCCTAAAAATCAATTTTTGAAATTCGAAATTATACTTACGATTTATAAACAAAATTTTTGAACAATCTACAGCTCTATAATAATACGTAGTTGTGAAATACATTTTTGTGTAAAATACAAATTTATTGGTATTCTATTGACAATATAACACGTAGCTCACTTTTTATTCTTATCTAAGGAGTGCACTGAAATTTTCAATCAAAAGCCTCTGCCTTATGGCCCTTGATCAGAATTGATGGAATGATTCCTTGCTTGCTAACGGATAATAATTTAGTTTATTGTCCTCCACGAGGTAATATGCAGTTTGTTCTGCTGATATTAAATTTACATATGTATATATATATACATATGTAAATTTAATATCAGCAGAACAAACTGCATATTACCACGTGGAGGACAATAAACTATATATATCAAAATCTTTTTATAAGACATAATACAAAATGGGAGGATGCCCCGTTCAAATTTCAATAATTAGTTGTTTTTTTAAGAACTGCCCTGATGAGTGTGTGTGGAATGGAGAAGTCCGTGTTTCATTTAATAAGCAATAGAAAACAAATTCAATATGTCGATGGTAACCATAATAAAACAATAGAATGGTTCATTAATTATTATCAAATATACGATATGTGCTATAATGAATAATGTTGAACGACATCTTTTGCTTGCGTGGTCGGACTCTTGAACAATATCTCGATTGTCCGGGTAACTCTGTGACTTGGGAGTAAAGGACTTCACGTTGTAGTCTCGGATACATCTCCGGTGTTGACCGAAATGTCGGTACCTCTTCGGAAAACGCTATATAACCCGAACTATCGATATATTGTTTAAGATAACGGAATATAATTGAACAAAATAATAAATTGTTGTAAAGCTTTCTTGGCGTGCAAAATCTTTCACACGGTTGATATTCCAAATAATTACTGATTTTTTTTATGTTTGTAACGTTTAGATTACATTTTACATTATAATTTAGAAAACATTAAAAATAACATATTTTTAATTAATTTTACTTTCGTGTGAATTTTGCTCTCGTCAACGAAGTATTGGACCACTGTGCACCGCCTCCGTAGCCTGTGAAGACAACCTTCCACGTTCGCACGCTACGTGGTTTCTGTGGTGGAGGTCGGTCTCTATATGAACATCACGCTGGGCCATAATCGAAAATATGCTTTTGTCAATACGTCGACGCGGTGTGTAAGTGGCGAATTAAAAAAAAAAACTACCGCTGAATCACGCGAGCGTTGCTTCCACGCGTCTAAATGTGTTGTATCTCGTTTGTATCCGTCACATCTAAGCAAATTTTCGATTGCGATCGTTGGTGTTTCACGTGAATGAGATAATTCTATCAATACACCTACGGAATGTTAATTTTTTCTGTTTAGCATAAAAACTTCTTCATTTGAATATCTTGTCTGGTATGAGGGTCAAAGGATTTCTCATGCTTCTTTCATTTCTCGATAAATTACACAGGAAATATTTTGAATATTATTTTTTATTGAAGCCTTGATAATGAATTTGTTAACTTGCTTTCGATACCACCTTCAGAGGGTATTTTAATGTAAAGATACATAATTTTTTCAGATGAAAAATCACTAAATGAATATGTTATCAAACATTTCTCATTAAATAATGTAATATATTCAAGTTGAATTGTGAAACCGTGAATAAATTATTTTTTCGTTTCTTGTTTATAAAAGTGTTTTTAATTAACCAAAAATAAATCTTTATGTCATGGACTGTCCATTTATCGGTACCTATTCCATAACGCTATTCTATAATTTCATTTTATTTTTATGATGATAAATCTGTTTATTGAGTTAACATGTGTCACACAAACATATGATGTTTTATAACTCTAGTATGATAACTACTTTGACACCTCTCTACTATACTACGTTCTACTACTGAAAATGGATCCAATTTATGAATACTCAGAGTTAAATTTTAATTTCTTTCCTTATTTTTCTTAAATATTTCTGGGGTAGAAATTGAATAAGATTGGATATAATTGATCCCAATACGTTTCACAATCATGTTGTAATCGTAGATCAATGATATTTCTAATATAAGTCTCATCCTGTCGCTTGTAGGAGAGGAGAGGATTTGTTCTACGGAAGTTGTTCTGAAAGGCCAAATCCAATTCGCTCGACACTTGAAGACTTTGGTGTGATGTCGAGGCGAAGGAACAGGGTAGAAGAGGACATCCCTAGTTTCCCATCGCGGTGAGGAATTCCTTTCGAAGGCGCGAGTATTGTCACTTTGTGTGAATCCGATGGCTATTGTGCCTCGTGTCCTTTTCTTCTTCTTCTGTGCATATCGAACAACTGGCTGTTAGAATGGGAATCCCTAAGGACATCACTGGCGAACCACGTGGCCACCGCCCGCACTGTCATTGACGGAAATACCAACAAATTGTTCCTGACGCCGAAATTTCCCACCGAATTTTAACTCGAAAATATGCCAGAGCTCAATTTAGCACACACAAACACACATTTTATAATTTAATCATGTAGAACACTTAATGCAACTAAGAAACTTTCTCTTACATGATTAATTGTGAGAGTAAGTAATTTGTTGAGTCCATAACAGAACACCAAAATTTGTTAATACATCAAACGACGTTGTCTAATTGTTCTCGAGAATTCAATTCCATTTCCTTGATAAAATAATTATATACATATCAATAAAATGTCTTCCCAGCAAAAATCACATGTATCGTGCAGCAAAAATAATGAAATCAATTCATTTTCATTTCATTCCACTCATCGACAGCCAAGGCATCGCCAGAGGATCAGTACACTAAAGATATGAGGGGACTCTCCCAAAACTCCTTCAAAGGGAAAAAAGTCAGTGGAGCGTGTTGTTAATATCTCTCAATATTTTATTTAACTGCAATACTCATATAATTTTAGTAACTGATCGTAAAATGGCAACATTACCATTTCTTATAGATTTTACAAAAATATGTGTGATTTCTTTTCATCATGAAACAAATATGACGGGGACCATTCAAGAAGAAAAACAAAATTCTGAAATTGAGCCTCCTAATGTGTCTTAAAAGAACTTCTAAAATCTAAAACCATGAAAAATTAATATTACAGTGACTATAATTGTCATTAAAATTAAATTTCGATGACTCTTAATACAGGTTTTCAGATCTTAACACTGAAATTATCCTTATATTCTTGTTTTTCCGTCTTGGTTATTTTGATACAATTATTGAATAAAAATTTCAAACATCAAATAAATAAATAAATAAATAAACTTTTTTGTGAAAAAGGCAGTTGCAAACTGCGAATGACCACGTGGGGGGCAATGAACTAAGTTACTCAAGCAATGGACCACCCGATCAAGGACCCAAGGGCAATGGCCGATTTAATATTTATGCAAGAAATTATTTAATAAATACGTACTGTTATCCATTTATTATTCCGAAATAAATTGTATATATTTGTGCAAAAAAAAATATTCAAGATTAATAAAACAAAAGAAAGACTATTCGTCGTCAAAAGAAAATCGTAATTACACAAAGACATACTATTCGTCGTCTTTAACCCAAAGCGTCAGCTCCATTCTCCAAACTCATCCAGCGTTTACAGAAACCCAAAGGAATTCTTCGGTTGAACACTTTGTCGCCTTCGTCAAGCTCCATGGCGTCGCTCTTTCAATGCGTATTGTGTCCATGACTGACAGCAGCTTCAGACCCCTACTCCTGATCTCCCGCATGAACTCACAGCGTCCCTGGTTGCACGTCAATCTACGGTCTCCAACCCTTCAACCACTGCCTTAAGCCCCTAATTCCTCTTGAGGATTTCTTTTGATATTCTGTCTCCCCGTCGCTTCGCTTTTTCTACTAAAAAAACTGTCTCTTTCCTTGTTTTGCTTTGGTGACTGTTATTGGGATGAAGTCATAGCCGAGTTTGACTTTACCTCATAGAATTTCAGTAAAAAATATTTTCATAGGAATCTTATGTAATATAAAATGTTTGTTTGTACAGCACATGGCGCTGAAGATTGTCTCACAACATCGCATTACCAGGGATCAATCGAACAATATTTGAAAGTATTTCACAGTATTTATATAATAGAGATTCTATGTAATAGAATTTCTTCATATAGTAGTTTTTTTCGAATGATCATATTAACGACTTGATCTATTACTGTGTTGTAAGTGGTATAAACATTTTTAAAAGTAGACTAAATTTACAGTTTAAAATTTGAACAAAATTCCCATTTTAAGTTTTCGACGTGAAAATACAGAATATTTATAAAGAAATGATAAAGAACGTATTAATATAACATCTTGGATGAAAGCCGCCAGATCATTCAATTTCTAGTTACGTAAAGAACATTGCGAATATTACTCAAGAAATGTTCAAGCTTAACCTGATCAGTACATGTTCAAAATTTATTTTCTTTTTCGGAAATATGCCTGGCGAGAATGTAGAAGTGACACATCCGATAAAATGAATGGCTCTGGAAACGGCTCTTACATCCCTGCAAGAATATTTATTTTCAAATACATTGTCATGTTATGTTACGTCATTCATAGGGTGTGGCCCTTGAAAGAATCTATTTTCTCAGTAAAATAAATATATTGCAATACCGTCAATTAGGAGTAACGTTACCTCGAGGGTAGTTGGATTCGCTCTGCGGGTGCCCTGAGGGGGTGAGTTCAAGACCATGGTCTCAGTGTTGGATTTGAATGGGGTGTATCCTCGTAGTTTGCGTCCAGACTAACTTCTAGACCTACTCAGTCTATCCTGGGGGTCAATAGGCCGGAATGCGACGCTGCGTACATGTTCTCCAAGGACGGAGACCAAGATTTGAGGGGCTGTTAGGATCTGTAGTGGTACACATTGTTTTGAAGTCTAGTGAATTTTACGAGACTGAAAATAATTAGGTATGAATCCGATTCATTGAGACTCGATAGTCGCATTTCATCTCGGGCGATTCTTCTCACCATCACTACATCTTCACGCCTCCGCCACCATTAAGGTCACCATCTATCTTTCCCAATTCTTTCTCCTCGTTTCCAGATTGTCGGTGTGAAACGGGAAGAAAAGCTTTCTTGAAGTGGGCTGCGGTGAACGCAGTCGAGCTGTCTGTCTGTCCGTTCCAGTTGCTCTAGCTAATCCTTTGGTTCGTCTCTTTCCAATGAGTGAGGAATCACGCCGCTGAACGAACAAGACTACACTTCTCCCTCTTATTCCCCTTGTTCTGACGCTGCACTTGCTTTGTTGGAAACTTCTATTGACTCAAAGGAGAAGAAGTGATCGTCTACAATCGGTACTCATGGGAGACAAATGCATGAATCTTACTTCTGTGTTAACGCTAAGAATCAGCAAAGCACCAAGTACACTTTACAAGAATTTGGCAAACAGGTTACGACATCTCCACAAAACCACGACATTACGAGAAATAGGAAAAGTAATCAAATCAAATACTAAAGAGTGTTAATCCATACGAAAATGAAGAACAAGAGAACTAATTGACCACATCTTTATAAATGTTAAGAAGTAATACAAAAAGGCGTTAAAATATGTTTAGTTTTCAATGAATCAGTAAATATACTATGATAGTATAGCGCGGTGACGAGTTAACGTTCACTACAAGAAATTTAAAACTTGATGTACTCATATAATTACGCGTCAATTCATTTCCTTTAATGGGATACGTCAAACTTCAACTAAAGTTTTTTACTAAAATATATAATAAGCTAAAAGCAATGATGCAATAGGAAACTTTTAATTGTGGATACGAAGATATACATTTAGTGGAAGAGAATTTTACGAGAAGACTCCGTTACGACACGGTCCTTCCCCGCATGACCTTCCTGGATGACATACTATGGCGTTAAATATTTCAATTGCTGTTCTGATGATCAAGGGAATAGGGTACTTCTTATGAATGAATTATTTAACGCCCACGCGTCGCAACTCATCTCGCTCCAAAGCAAATCGCGCAAATGACGAACCACTATCAGTGAACACAGAAGGTCCAACCTCGTCGGATCGGAATGCAGCGGTCACCTCCTTGCGTCTGAGATAATCGTGGCAGGTGTGGGCAGGGGTGGTGGTGCGGGGATAAAGGAGGGGAAGGGGTGAAGGCGGGGTGACGCGGAGAAGGGGCGGCGCCGGGCGCGGCCGTCTTGCCTCGAGCCCCCAGCGCTCATTCCAGAGAACGTTAATAGCGAATAAATCCACGGAGATTACACCGCAACAGCAGCGGGAGCAGAGCGAGTGAGGCGAGTCTTCCTTCCCCGCCTTCCCCACCCCGATATCCTCATCCCCCTTCCCTTATTCCTCCCACAACGTCCGTCCGTCCGTCGGAGCAACGGCGGCGGCGGCGGCGTAGAGCGATTAGCATTGCAATCTGGTTATACAAGCAGTCGGCGAGTCTCTCATGCATTTTCCTCCGTTCGGAAGAGGTGGAAGGCGTGGAACGCGCGCGCGGGAGGGTGAAAGGAGACGGGGTGACGGAAAGGGACAAAGCTCAAAAGAGCGTGGGTGGAGCGCAGCAGAGCGGAAAACAGCGTTGTCGAGCGGGCGAGAGGAATCAAAAGTCGGTTCTCCAAGAAATTTCTCATTACGAGGTTTCTTCATACGATGAATCCTTTTAAACGAAATATTTATCCATTGTTTTCACAGTACTATATCTCAAAAGTTCGTAAAAAGGAACGTTCAGTATCCCGCACATCTTCCAAAAAAATATTTACGATACTGAGATTTATTCACAGTCCAATATCACACAGTTCCGACATATCATATAAATTCTTGATGCTGGCCTTCCCGCTGGCGACAGTAGCGTCTCTATCCACCGGTGAGTATTACTAACTCACTCCAATGCTCACTCAACACAATAATATTCACCCACGATCTACTTGATTACACGTAGTGATACTCTCTCACCACTTGGAGGCGTCTCTGCAAGTTTTTACCTCTATTGTCGCGAATGTAGGAAATTAGACAGTGATTTAATGATGACGTCGAATGCTCTTTAGAGAAAAGACTCCAATCATGATGATAACAAATACGACTTTAAAATTTTGATGAAGCATACAATGATGTAACATCATTTGTTACATATACGCCGACATTCAGTATTTAATATTAGATCTTAAAGAACTTATTTTGGACTGACTAACTTACAATCTANGCCGACATTCAGTATTTAATATTAGATCTTATTTTGGACTGACTAACTTACAATCTAGAGAGATTACGAACTTTTGAAGTATTACATTATGCTTATCTTACTAGTGATCGGAAAGCAATAAAAATGATCTTATTATTCTAAAGAGCTAGTAAATGTATGGACCGTTTGTATGATTATTTTGTATTAATTAGATTTAGAATGTATTGTCAATTGCATTTAGAAGTATTAGTATTCAAGTAATAAAGTGAAGATTATCCAGTAATTTGATATGAACGACAGATGTTTCATACGATCGTTTGAGTCATTAAAAGAAATGTCAAAAATAGGTCGAAGTAGAATTTGATCATGCTATTGAAAAGATAAATGTTCATTAAGCTAGTAGAAATGGTGTTACAGTCACACTGGATGTGTCATAAAGGCACAGAGACTTTCCGTGACTTTCTCGCATACAAAGGATATGAGTGCACGCATAGAAAGGATAGGGAAGGGGAAACATCTTCATTTAAAAATTCCACCTTTGGTTGAAGTAGAGATCGTGGTACCCGAAGATTAAGGGTTTTCGTTGTAGATATGGCACGAGAGTTTACATTAAAACCTATTGCACAGAAAATTTGATCCAATCGCTGTACAAGAAATGGATGTGAAGTGGATGACGTCATGCTTGACATCATCTACGTGAATGGAAAATTGACTACGAAAGATATGTGTTACACAACGTTGGACGAGAAATGAATGTTGTTAGTATGAGTTGTCTCACAACGCCACGGGGAGCGCAACAAACTAGCCCAAACTGGGCTACCAATTTTAACCACACAACTGACTCAAGAGAACACAGACTCCGCACCAAGAGAGCAGAGATGCCGCTAGGAGTGCGCTAGACAATTTGTACTGAAAACTATAGCATGCTACAAAATTTTCATACAATTTGCATCCAGTCCGGTGTGTGTCCCATGAAACAGTATGTAAAACGGACAGTGCAAAGCGGTCTCTGCGGAATGTGATGTGGAAACTAACTAACTTACACCCCTCATTAAAATCACCTCCATCAACATTCTTCCCTGGACAAATCTCATGGAAAGCGAGTTTGATTCTGAGCATATTAAATCCGCTTGAGAGACAGCTTACAAGAGATATTCTACCTGGTGAGGTAAAATTTGTCAAGTGAACAAATTTTAAGAGAGACTTCCAATGGAAATGAAATGTTTCCTGATCGCACAGTGCAGAAAGGTGACATACAAGAGACATCTAGTTTCCGGACCTCTTGATCATTCAATTAATGTCTTTTTTTAATATTTCAATATTCAATTACAAAGAAATTATTAAGTGTAACACGTTTATTTGTCTTAATAATGAAATGCTGTATAATCTTAACATATGTCACTTACTGATTTTTTGACACTGATTTGCAGTCTAATATTAGAGTGTCTAAAATATACTCATGAGCCCATTAATTCAACATCGAGGACATTAGAGCCCTTAAAACTTGTACAGGTAGGGAACATGCAGTTACGCACTAGGAAGAACAAACATGACTCTCCCCGCGTGTGGGACTCGCCGAATGACTCAGCCATACCC